>JAVKPL010007658.1:0-297697 GCA_032173675.1 Gastrolobium villosum
ATGAACTACAGCATGACGGTGGCTAAACGTTCCTCTTTCAACGTCCTGACCCACTTAATCGAACATGGTTACCTTCAACTAGCAATGTAGCAAAAGCTAGTGCCTCTGCAAATCCCCAATCAATATCTTCACCTGTTTCAATCATTTGAGCACGCTGTTCATACATCCTCTTCACTGCTTTATGAGGAGTAAAATTTTCAGGTAAGACTGTGATTGCTTTCCCAACATTTTTCAAGATCTCTGGTTTCACACTGCACGGGATAGATCATACATATCAGCTGTTACATGAAAAAAAACCACTCCCCGTTAAACCCGACTAGCGAGTGTGGGGTGGAGGAAATCCTTGTACTCAATCTTATCCTTGCATAATTTCAGCTGTTACATAAACAACAGAAAATATTCAAGCAACATAAACATTAAATTATCATACCCAGTGTTACGGATACGTGAAAGCTGTTCAGGTGACTTGAAACCAGACCAATATGCTGAAAGCCAATCTCTTCTTTTTGGAATATAATCTTTGCTAGCCAAAAATTCATCATTTAGAATTGATGTTACCTTCTTGTGTATCTTATCAAATGTCTTCTTGTGTCACCTCCCCTAATTCCAAAAGTTTCTCCTGATAGATCTCAAGAGCTGATGGATGGTTTCGGATGACCTATACAAAATGTTGAAAACTTGATTAACTTGTCAAAAAGTACTATGCATGCAAAAAGAATAAGAGAATAATAAACAAAAGGACCAACCTTATACATTTTAGGCTGTGTGAAAGCTGGTTCATCAATCTCATTGTGACCAAATCGACGGTAACACACTAAGTCAACAACCACATCGGAATGGAAAGTCTGGCGCCAGTCAGCTGCGAGTTCACAGACATGAACAACTGCCTCCACGTCATCACCATTGACATGAAAGATGGGAGCATTTAAGGCTTTGGCAACATCAGTGCAATATTGTGAAGATCTTCCAGCCTTGGGATCAGTTGTAAAAGCAACTTGATTGTTTAAGACAATGTGTATAGTCCCACCAGTAGTGTAATTGGGAAGAGCACTAAGATGAAGGGTTTCATAGACCACACCTTGTCCAGCAAAACTACCATCTCCATGAATCAATACACCCATGTTTTTCATCCTGTCTACATCATTTGTGTAATACTGCTTTGCTCTAGTTTTCCCAACAACAAGTGGATTGACAGCTTCCAAGTGACTAGGATTAGCCACCAAAGACAGATGTATCCTCCTTCCACCCCTGGTTGGGCGATCATAAGAAGTTCCCAAGTGATATTTAACATCACCAGTTCCTGTGTAGAGTCCAACTTCATCCTCAGGTTGACCACCACTAAACTCACAAAAAATCTGACGAAGTGGCTTCCTCACTACATTACCCAAAACATTCAATCTTCCCCTATGTGCCATTCCCATAACTATGCTCTCTACCCCGAGATCAGAAGCTCGATCGAACATTTCTTTCATGCCAGGAATAAGAGTCTCTCCCCCTTCAAGCCCAAATCTCTTTGCTGATGTCCACTTGGTGGCCAAGAAGTTTTCAAAAAGTGTGCTCCAAGAAAGCCTATCAAAGATAACCTCACGACGGTCTCGGTTATATTGTGTAGGTGCAGGGGTTTCAATCTTGTCCCTAAGCCAATTACATTTGTCACGATCTGGTATGTGCATGTACTCATACCCAATACTTCCACAGTAAGCTTGCTCAAGCCGTGTCAAAATTGATCTAAGTGTCTGCACTGGACGATTCTCAGACAAAAATCCAGACATTTTCCACACCCCCAAAAAGAATTCCCTGTCAAGATCAGCCTCAGAGAACCCATAAAGGGAAGGGTCTAACTCATCAGGGATTTTTCTTTCTTCAAGACCCAAAGGATCTAGCTTGGCTTTCATGTGGCCATTAACCTGGTATGCTCTCACTAGCAACAGCAATCTCATACTCTCCTGTATTGTTTGACCAGAAATTCCTGGGGAAGTGGAAGCTTGACCCACAAAGTTCCTGAAGAAATTGTCCCAAGACTCATCCACACTGTTTGGATCAGCTTCCCAAGCTCTTTGAAGTTCCTCTAAATACACACTGCTTGTTCCATCTAAGAAGTTGTCAGTCAACCTAGAAAGTGGTACAGGGCGAGGCACAGGTGCAGTTTGTGCTTTGGATTTGAAAACTGTGGTGTGAAATTTTCTACTTCTTGTCACATAACATGATGATCCACCTCGATAGAGATTTCTGCTAATTACATGTTTTGCTATGGTAGAACCAGCTCTGAACCATGCCATGGCTCTCACTCTGGACAATCAAAAGTATCACCAATTTCTCAATGATCGTGTCTCCTCAAGGGCTTTCTTTATTCACTACACATCAGTCTTTCCTATCAATAACCAAATCAACAAAGAAAAACAAGTTCAACAAGAGATTGACAATAATTTCACTAGAGGGCTAAAACAAAACAGATATCCCCTAAATCTACTTGGAAAACAATCATGATGGAGACTGAAAAACAGTGATTACAGAAGCTGGATTAAAAGACAAGCGAGAGTAACCACCAAGATTAAACAATGCACGTTCAAAGAATGGAGTAAAGTTATTGACACGACCATATACCCATAAAACCAAATTTACCACTGAGAAATGAAAATATACATAGGATCAGCAGCAATATGCGATTTCAAATAAAAAGAGAAACCACAGTAAAAGGAAATTCAAACTTGAGAGCTTGATATCAAAATGCCACCAACATTAAGGCACGAGTGAAATGCTCAAGTAGAATCAGCTACTAACAAAGGCATAAAACGAAGATTCAAACCCCAAACCCTACTAATAAAGGGTAAATAGTTAAATGAATAAAGGAAGATACAGCTTGAGTTATATTAATCTATCGAAATTACGTTTGAGATCCTTAAATATGCATTTTATTAGTCAGATTAGTACGGGAAAAATCCCTAACGTGAAAACTAATATGATCAACAAAACATAAGTTCTGTAAGTGTCATCATTTAGAGATGAATATAACCAACAATGTATGGTCTAATTTTAATATTTACTATAAAAGAAGAGATAGTCAAAGGTCAACTCAACTCAACTCCATCAAAGTAAAAAATAAAAAATAAAAAATCCCAAAATTCATGGAAGCAACCAAAATGTTAGCGTGATCACGATACCAGCTCATAATTAGTATCCAAAGAGGGAGAAAGACATGGAAAACAGAGGGAGGTTGGTGGTGGAAAGAGGAACCTGAAAATGGGCCAGAAAATTGTGATGTGAGACTTAAAAGCAAAAAGCAATGGCTAATGGCAGTGAAGAGAATGTGATGGAGTTAAAGCGTGTTTTCATGCGAACAATAGTTTCCAGAACATGCTGGTGTAAACCATAACCCATCCATGCAGTGTAGATTTTTTTCTCTGTTTCTTCCCTTTTTCCCATTTTCGTGGGTCCCAAATCCAACAAAACTCTACCATCTTCTAGAGCTCGCTTCGAATGTTGCCACGTGCCAGTCGTTGATAAGGTGGTATTTTTTTTTTCTTCTTTTCGTTTTTTTTTTGAAAAAAATATTTATATATATATATATAAGGTTTTATATTTCTCATAGAGAATTCAATTCTCATAGAGACAAAAATATGTGGGACCCGTATGTTAGAAAAAATTATGTATTGAACCCATGTTGACACAAAAATCGCTGGGTGTGTAGAAAAATCTAAATTCTCATGTTAAATTAGAATTATAAAACCCATATATATATATATATATATAATTAAAATTAAAATACCAAAGAAATATGTATAATCAATTTAAAATTATTGAAAATAAATTTCTTTAAAAAGATATTCTGGAAAATAAGAGTTTCTTATATTTTAATATATAAAAGTAAATTAAATAATTTATTTCAAAAAGTTACAAAAATTAAGATATAGTTTCTTGATTATGTAAATGATTATGCTTCTGTAAAATGCAGTAATTCAAGAGTTAAAAGTAATAATTGTACTAAAAAACTTTTCTTATATTCAGCCAAACCGTTTATTTATGACTATTTTATGATGCTTTTTAATTATCTACTTATGTATTAACTTAAAAGGTTAATAAAAAATGAAAAACTAATGATAATGAAGATTTGTGTTGCTGTTGCCTGTGGCCAAACTCATTGTGTGAAAAGAGTGTTCTTGAATGTCCAGAAATTTAAAAATATCTACTTCTCGGACAAATTTTTTTTTTCAACTAGTATCTTTCTTTTTTTCAGACAAAAACTATTTTATTATTTTTTTAATTATCTTGTTATGCATTAATTTGAAAAGTAAGAAAGACAAAAAAAAAATATTTTTTGGTTTGGCTACAGAGATATTTCTCAACGATATAACAAAAACATTGTAATCAATAATTTAAGCGGTATTCATTTTATGATAATTGAATCGAGTCGATACAATTTCTAGCAATTAATATTAAATTTGACCAAAAATAAAACAAAAACCAATAAATATTAATAGATAAGAGACAAATAAATGACAAATAGCTAACAAAATTAATTAAAAAAATTGAAACTAAGAATTGCAGGGTTTACCCCGAGGGGAACCCTTCCAGAAATTCTCGAAGGCCTGAGCCAAACCCAGGCCTAAGAGGGGGTTTGGAAATAGTTTTCAACCAGCAATTGACGCGCCTCGGTTAGAACCTCACTAGCTGCGTCATTGCCCCAAGCGCAAAGATACTCTAACATGTCGTCTGACACTTCCTTTAATAAGAGCTTGCACCAGTTTTATATCTTGCTTTAGCCAATGTGGGACTTTCCTCAAAACAAACGCTTGCAGCTATTCTTTTAAATCATGTTCGTGTTATTCTTGTTCTATTTTTAATTTGGGTTCATCAGAATCGCTTTGCAATGGAAAAAATATTGTTTTGCGGGATTTTCTCTAGTTTAGTTTTCTGTTGTCATAGTTGACTGTCCTTTTACTTATTTGTTTTCCAATAACCTTCTGACTCAACTATTGTAGGTGTGGGAAAGAGTTGTCTGCTTTTTAGATTTTCTGATGATTCCTTCACAACCACTTTTATCACCACTATTGGGTTAGTGTCTTTAGACTTTTTTAATCCCTTCTGAAAATGCTATAGGAGTTTTTGTCTTGTGTTACTGTGGATATCAAGATGCTTACATCTATATTTCTGTTTCTATATTGAGTATTGACTGTATTGTGTACTAAGTAATCGATAAGGCTGCCTGAAATATTTTTCCGGTTTCTCTTTTAATATGCTTTGGAAACTTGACAAGTTATGACTTACTGCCTAGAACTCATTTGGATTTTGGTATATAGTACCTTGTAAATCTCATTTAATATAGATATTTCTGATTGTTTTGGGGTACCATCTTGTCTCTGTTTAGTTTCTGTGTACAAATAAATAATTGTACACAAGACATATATCTTTTTTTTATGAAAAGTAAAATCTCATTATAATAATGAATGACAGCATTGATTTTAAGATAAGAATAAGTTACAAACCTGGGATATTGATGGTCAGGAACGATTTCAAACTATGACCACAGGTGGAACTGAAGTTTTTAAATTTGATAAGTAAATAGGATGTGCAATGTGAAAAAATGTATTCTCCCCAATACTTTGGCCTGTACAGTTTGGGGGAAGAGAAAAGTTTGCTCTATTGTCAAGGATGGATCTCTTTATAATCCTGAAATTGGGGACTGGCTTGAACACTTCCTCAAATGTTATTGTTACTGATTTGAAAGTGCATGCAAGAGTTTGAATTTTTCAATAGGGTGTTTTTGTAATCGAAGTCTGAGCGACCTTAATCTGCCAAAACTTCAAGTTTTCCTCATGCTTTACAAGGGTAGTAGGCAGTGTTTGTTTTGAGAAATGTCCCACATTGGCTAAAGCAAAAGATGAAACTGGTGCAAGCTCTTATTAACATATGTGTCAGACAGAAGATTAAGGTATTTTTGCGTTTGGGTGAAGCCCGTCAATTCTTAGTTTTAAACTTCAATGATTTAATTGTGGTAGTAGTGTCCTATTACAAATCTTGGTCGATAGTAATTTTCAAGGTTCGGTATCCAAAATATGATCAATTAATTAAGAATTTTAATTTTTAATTGTATATTTAACATACTATATTAGTTATTGAGGAAAATGATTTTGATGATTGGTTGAAAATTATATCACCAAACAAAAATAATTAATCAAATTGGAAAAAGGCCTTTGGGCCGTAATGTAGTTAAAAAATATATTATCAAATTATAATGATTTCAAAATTAATTACCGACTTATGATGTTCTGACAAGGCTATTTTTAGATAATAATTCATATTTAATAATTACATATACTATTAATGTAATTATTATTATTATTTTAAAAATTAATATTTAATTCATTAATTGTTTTTTACAAAATTAAATTTATTGTATAAAATGAATGTTTTTATTCAAGTTGGGTTAGAAATATCATATATAATTTAAAATTGCTTATACGCTAGAATTAGTTAATAATTATGATTTTTGGATATTAAGATTACTTGATATACAACATATAAAATGCCACTCAACATTGGCATAATGACATATATAAAGAATCTAACAGGAAGAAGTTTAGCATACATGCTAGAATCAAAGGTATTGTTGACAAATTGAGTAGATTCCATGATCCAATTTTGGAAAACCTCCAGAAAATATTGTGGAATGAATTAAATGAGATCTACCTTCAGAAAGAGATTTTCTGGTTTCAACGAGATGTAAATGGCTGATGTTTGGAGACAAGAACTCAAAATTCTTCCACTCCACAGCAATCACTAGAAGAAAAGGTAATAGAATTGACTCACTAAAAGATGAAAATGATGAGTGGATAGGGGAACCAAGCCCAATAATAAATGGCTGATGTATTGTGAAGATATGGTTACCAAGCCCAGTTTTCATCTGAAATGAGCTTTTCCTCACTTCGAAGCCAAAGCTTGAGTATGCTAAGTGCCTTGCCTTCAGTGGAGGAGATTAGAAGTGTGGTGTTTCAATTCGGATCCTTTAAAGCACTAGGTGCTGATGGTCTTAATGCTCTCTTTTTCCAATCTCACTGGAATAAGGTTGGTAAGACTATTTGTGAAGTAGTCAAGGAAGCCTTTCTGAATCCTGGCATTGTAGCTTCAATTAATCAGACTCTCCTTTGCCTGATTCCCAAAAGTGATTGTGTTATGTTATAGAGATTCGGTTTGTATGCCGTAGATGTGGGCCCACAAAATGTTAGTGTGTAGGAAACTTTTTGTGGTCATGTTAAATGACAAATGCAAATCCCATATATATATATATATTGAAATTAGTACATTACAAAAATAAGGAAAAATTGGTTTAGTGGAAGCGTGGCTTGGGTTGCCAACGTCTCTTGTCTGGTGTTGTGTATCTTTGTACAACACCAGAGTCACTTGAAGCTGTATAGTTTCATTTCCTATGTATCCCGAGAGTCACTTTGTAGCTGTAGTTTCATTTCCTATGTAGACAAGTATGAACTTGCATTGGAATCCTTGACCGGTTTTGTGAATATAAACTTCATTTCTATTGTTTTCTATAGCTATCGTTCCATGCCTCTATTCTGAATCATCCGGCTAACAGTGTGGTGAATAGAATGACATAGACCAGAGAAGTTTTTAATTGGTCAGTCAAATAGGAAATGTGCTATGTGAAAAAATGTCTTCTCCCCAATACTTTGGCCTGTCTATTTTGTAGGAAGAGGAAAATTTGGTCCGTGCTCTAGTGTCAATGATGCATCTCTTTATCATCCTGAAATTGGGCACTGGGTTGAACACTTTATCAAATGTTATTGGTTACTGATTTGAAAATCATCTAAGCCTCTGCACTATGCAATGGTTAAAAAAACGTATCCAGAGGGTGACTAAAAAGCTGTTATGCACATCAACATAACTATCACTATTCATGAGGTCTTATGCATTTATGTGGAGATTGATTCCATGGAGGCTATCCACATAATTCATCCAATTTCATCTGATATGGACATATATCATTGTGGATATTCGTGTCATCCCTGTATACCTTACAGTTTGATTCGATGTCTGAGTGAACTTAATCGGCCAAAACCTCGAGTTTTCCTCATGCTTTACAAGGGTAGAAGGCAGCGTTTGTTTTGAGAGAAGTCCCACATTGACTAAAGTAAGAGCTGAAACTGGTGCAAGCTCTTATTAAAGGATGTGTCAGACAATGGGTTACAGCATCTTTGCGCTTGGGGCAATGACGCAGCTAGTGAGGTTCTAACCGAGGCGCGTCAATTGCTGGTTGAAAACTATTTCCAAACCCCCTCTTGGGCCTGGGTTAAGCCCAGGCCTTCGAGAATTTCTGGAAGGGCTCCCTTAGGGGTAAAGCCCTGCAATTATTAGTTTCGAATTTTTTATTTTTTTTAGTGGGTTTGTGATGGTTGATGAACTTTGACTTGCTTGCTAGTAGGTTTTAGTTTCGAATTTTTTATTTTGTTATTGGGTTTTTGTGATTGTTGACTAACTTTGATTTGCTTGCTAGTAAAATTACTGTTAGGGATCCATAATATAAACATTTTTTTATACACAAGATAACTTTGACTTGCTTGCTAGTAAAATTACTGTTAGGGATATCCAAAAACAATTAATTTTAAAATGTATATTTAATGGGATTTATGTTTATCATGTAATATGATACAATCATTTTTTTTTATACACAAGGAGCCACGAAAAATGATTTTTATAAAATCCATATTTAACAGTGGATTTTTAAGGTTTTTGTAAAAAAAATTATTTTTTTAGTGGGTTTGTGATTGTTGACTAACTTTGACTTGTTTGCTAGTAAAATTATGGTTAGAGAAATCTAAAAACAATTAATTTTAAAATGTATATTTAATGGGGTTTATATATATATATATATATCATGGAATATGATAGAATCATTTTTTTTACACAATAGTGGAGCCTAAGCCACGAAAAATGATTTCTGTAAAATAACATAATTATTTTTTCTACAACATAATTTTTATAAAATCCATATTTAACGGTGGAAGGTTTTGATTAAAATGATTGTGATGATTGGCAAGTTGTGTCACCAAACAAAAGAAATTCATCAGATTGGAAAAAGGCCTTTCGCATTAACTTAATTAAACAATATTATCAAATTATATTAATTTTAAAATTAATTATCCACTTAGGATGTTCTGACAAGGCTATTTATAGATAATAATTAATATTTAATAAATAAATATATTATTAATGTAATTACTATTATTTTATAAATTAATATTTAATTCATTGATCTTTTTTGCAAAATTAAATTTATTGTATAAATAAATAACTTTCTATTCAAGTTAGGTTATAAATATCATATAAAATTTAGGGATGTGCATTCAACATGCAACGTGACACAAAAATTTTTTCTACACACATAATATTTTGTGGAGTCCGCACTTTTTGAAGCAAAAAAAACTAATACACACAAAATGAATTTTTATAACATTACGCAATCATTTTTCCTACAACATAATTTATAGTAGCATACGCTTGAATTAGTCATAAATAAATATGATTTCTGGATATTAAGATTGTTTGATATTAATCTGATTCTTTGAAATAGAACATATGAAATAACACTCACCACATTTTTCGTACTCAAAGATGATGGTGATTTTTTATACCAAAGATTTAAATAAAAACTTTCAGTTATAAGGATGGAAAAATATTATAAAAATTGAATAATACATCTTTTAAAAAAATATATTTTAATTTAACAGAAAAAAAGTAATTTTATTTTTAAAATATGCTAAAGTGGGAAAATTCATAATTATTTTTGTATAATTTTATTTTTAAAAGATGCTAAAGTGTGAAAATTCATAATTAATTTTGTGCTTTGGGGCAATGACGCAGCTAGTGAGGGAGAGTTGGTTGAAAACTATTTCCAAGCCCCTTGGGTTTGTATCTATCTCTTCTTTTCTCTTGTGGCAAAGCATTGTTTTATTTTTGTTTTAAATTTGAAATTAATTGCTACAAATTTCAATGTTTAATATTATACATTATGATTTTTTTATTTTTTTTATTTATATTGGAGAGATCGGCACAAGTGTGTTATTTTTAAAATTTTAGATTTATGTGTACCCAAAAATTATTTGTATTTAGAAATTTATACATAACTACCAAAAATTGATATGTACCAAAAAAAAATTATTATAAAAGATCAAACTATTTGTCTATATAAAAATAGGGTTTGATGTGTGTCTTTTAAATGACATAAGTTATGTCATTTTAGGAGAGAGATTGACATAAATAAGAATGAAAATTATTAGGGAGAAAGTGAGCGATTTTTTAATTTAGATTTTAAATAAAAATTATTATTTTGTGTCTATCTGTTTCTTAAAATGAGATAACTTTATCTCATTTAAAATTACAAATATTTTTCTCTAGAAATAAGATAAGAAAGATAACAATCATCACACATGGATCACAAAAAGTTGTACAATTAATATTAAATTTCTAAAACAATATTTTTTGTATTTATATCAGTTTCATATCTTTAAAGAATATTACGAGATTTGTATTAAAAATGGATGGAATATAATATATATATATATAGGCAAAATGATTTGTAATGTGACTGCATATAAGCATTGGTGCAGTCACATAAAAACTATGTCGTTTTGGGTGGAAAAAAGGAAATTCGCGTTTAAAATTAATTATAGAAAATAAAAATATTATATTTATTTCCACTTTGTATGGTTATGATTCCCCATATTTAATGTTTTATATTTATTTCCACCTTTATTTGGTTATTTTTCCCAATATTTAATGTTTTCACATTATAAAACGATGTAGTTTTATATGACTGCACCAATCCTTAGGTGCAGTCACTTTACATCCGCTAAACACTATATATATATATATATATATATATATATATATATATATATATATATATATATATATATATTTGGTTTTATGTTTAATATATAAAATTAAATTATACAATGAAATAAAAAAATTAATTTCATTTAAAAAAATAAAATAAAATAAAGAGACTTATTTCATTTTATTTGTCCATTAAATGCTACCATAATGTTTGTTTGTTTTGCTGTGGAAATCACGTTTCATGTAAATAAATAAATAAATAAATAAAAAGTAAAAAATATGTGTCATTTTAAATGATATAACTTACGTCTTTTCACTTTCATAAAAAGGTGGGACCCACATTTTTAAAACTTTTTCCCTCCACATTCTCTTCTTTGATTTATCTCTTTCTCTTACTTAAAATGATACAATTTTATATCCTTTAAGATGATACACATTTTTTCCATAAAAAATTAATAAAAATAAGTTAAACAGTAAAAAAAAATTTTGGCTTTTTCCTACGGTCTTCAAAAGTGGAGTTGGGTTGCGGGTGATAGATTTTTGGAAACTACAATTTTTTTGACTAGTATTAATTATAACGGATTTGATTTTCTTGCATAAGAATTTAATTTTCATGTTGTGACTTAACTAGTGATGAGTCCCATATTTATTAAAAAAAAAATTTTGCACGCAAATCGAAGAGTCACAACATGATAATTGAATTCTCATTCAATATGAGAAAATGTTTTCTGTAATTATAAAGGATTTTATAAGAGTTATGTTGTAGGAAAAATGATTGTGTTATATTATAGAGATTCGTTTTGCGTGCCGGAGTTTTTTTTTGCTTTAAAAATTGCGGGACCCACAAAATGTTGTGTGTGTAGGAAAATTATCGTGGCCATGTTAAATGATAGATGTAAATCCCAATTATAAATATAAAATTTATAAATTTTTAACGATATAGTTATTCGTATTTTAAAAAGAATTGTATTTTATTATTAAATAAAAAAAATATAATATCAAATCATTCAAAATCAATTTAAAAATAAACTAAAACAAATATACCCTCCTCTCGCTCTTGCAAAACAATTAAATATGGCTAATATGGTTGTCTAGTTTTATCTTTAAAAAACTAATAAAATTATTTAATAATGATGAAGTCACATGTAACGGGATAAGAGAGAATCAAGTTTCTTGGTTATAATGTTGGTTGTGTCTTTTGTCTGTTTCTCGTACTTTCTGCTTTCCCAATTTTCTACTTTTCTGACAAAACCTTTGCTGACTTTTCTCTCTCTTTCTCTCATCTGAGAGACAAACAGACAGCAGAGAACAGATGGTGAATGTAATGGAATGGCAGAAACAGATGCAGAGGTGGCAGCATAATAGGAATGTTGATGCCAACAACGAAGATATCATGTATGTGAAGGTGATGACTGATGAACAATTGGAAACTCTCAGAAAACAAATTGCTGTTTATGCCACCATTTGTGAGCAACTCATTGAGATGCACAGAACACTCTCAGCTCATCAGGATCTTGCAGGTCTTTTTCTATTTTTCTTCATTTTATTTTTATTTATTTATTTTTTTGGTAAAAATGTTTAATTCTGAGTTTATCATAAATGCCCCCTATTTATTACTTTAGGGCTGTCTTATTTTTATCTCCAAAATCATTTCTTTTTGAGAATTTCTATGTATATTGTCAGAAAAAATTACAAATCCTCCTTCAACTTTGGGCCTTTACGGGTAGGCGGGCCCTTCAATTTTCAATTTTAGCAATCAACGTGTAAGTTTGAAAAAAAAAAAAAAAAAAGTTTCAATTTTAGATTCTGTGCATTTCTCTATATTTTCAGTTTCGAAGCAGATCCCTAATAGTAGATAATAAGTTTTGTTCTCATTACCATTTATCTCCTCTTTGATTTATTATGTAAATTTCCTATTACCTACCTATTTTGGTTGTTAAACTTGGGTCATCACTACGAATAAACCTTTGGTGCTATCGTATTACCTAGATTTAGTGTATCCTATCAATAGAAACATTACATTTCAGAGGAGAGAAAAAAAAAATGTGGCAGAAAAAAGATAACTTTAACTGACATGTAACATCTTTATTTGTGGGATGTACTGAATCTTTGGTGCAGCAATAGCACCAAACATTTATTCCTTCACTACAATTGAGTTTCTCTTTATCATTTAGTTAGTTAGATTTGTCTACAACACTACATCATGTTTAAAGGCACTCAAAAGTACCAGCCTATTAATTTCCCTTTTTTATCTTCAATTAGTTAAGCCAACCTCAATCTAGAAATCAGTAAATGACAGTGCAAAATATCAACTATACTTTGTTTCCCCGACATATAAAGCACATGGGATTTCAAGTTTCAATTTTGGACCTTTGTGTAAATACTAAATGTTTCCAAGGTGGTCCATGTCCAGTAAATTTTCAACTAAATTGTTTTTTTGTTTTTTTGCTGAATTAAGAGGGGTAGATATTGTATGCCATATTTATCAGGGGGAAATACTCCTTGTTTGAATAAACAAACATTTCTGAACCTCCTACAATAAATGTATTGAGATTGTATAGATTATATAAGGTCAAATACCCACTTCGTGAGTGTCTAGGGAAGGGAATACTCTACGCAGCCTTTCCCCTGCTTTTTGCATAGAGGCTGATTCGAACCCAACACACCACGGCAAGCGCAAGGTAACAAGCAAGTTTACCGTTGAGTCAAGCCGGCCCTTCTGTATAGATTATATAACCTTACAGGAAAAATTAACATTTGTTTACCAAGATTCAGCATTATCTAAAGAGAATATTGATGTTTTCTTCATCAGGGGTGAGGCTGGGAAA
This sequence comes from Gastrolobium villosum, assembly GCA_032173675.1. Classification (NCBI taxonomy): domain Eukaryota; kingdom Viridiplantae; phylum Streptophyta; class Magnoliopsida; order Fabales; family Fabaceae; genus Gastrolobium; species Gastrolobium villosum. The sequence continues at coordinate 13,674 of JAVKPL010007658.1, forward strand.
TATATACTGTGACCCATTAATGACATCTACTGGCAAGATAACATCAAGACAAAGGTGGACTCCTACACCGGTGCAGCTTCAGATTCTTGAGCGTATGTTTGATCAAGGGAATGGAACACCAAACAAGGAAAAAATAAAGGAGATAACTGCTGAACTGAGCCAGCATGGCCACATTTCTGAAACAAATGTATATAATTGGTTCCAAAATAGGCGTGCTCGATCAAAAAGAAAACTGCAAAATGTGACACCTGGTAACACTGAATCAGAAGTAGAGAATGAGGTTGATTCTAAGGATAAGAAGACAATACCAGAGGAATATCAGTCCCAACATAATGTAACTACTGGAGCTGAAAAATTGTGCTTTCAGAACCCTGAAGTTTGCTCTGACTTGCAGTACTTGAATCCAGATTCTAACAAACCATATTCCATGTTCTCGTCAGATGGCAGTCTAAGATCCTCAAGAGATTTGAGTCCAGTGCCTGTTTTTGATGAGGTGCTATCAAACACAAGTATGTAACATCTTGTGCTCTCTTGCTTCACTTGTCTCTTCATTAGCAATCTTTTTTTGTGAGCTCATTTGGTTTATGTACATAGTTAAACAGATTGTTATTGTGTTTGAATTTTACGAGACTACAGATTCGAATTAACGGGTCTTTAAATAGTTCCAGTCGAGATTATTTGGCATATTCTTAAACTAGTTATACCAATGAGTGTGCAGGTATCTTGACGTGTTATTGTCAAATGACAATAGGAAATCCTTGATTTTAATGTAATTTGGGTCCTTTGATATTGTGAAAATAACCTTGGATCACTAGGATTATATCTTCATAGAATAAGCCTTTATCTGTTATAGGAAATTGACCATCAAGACTTAAATAACAGCCGAAATTCATTTTTGCAGGAAGTGACTATCTAGCTGGGAAAATGGAAGTACCTGGGAGTTACAATTTATACCAGCAAGCTGGAGACTACAATTTGGAGGGTTGACATTTATTGTATCTTCTATCAATTGTTAGCTGTATCTAAAGAGCCAGAAGTGTGGTGGTTGGTTTTGTGTTCATGAGAAATCAAATTAAACCAATCAAAACTTGGGAACTTAAATCTATTTATGTAGCCATCTTTTTTACTAGGTACTGAAAATTTGTCCACAGGATGGATGGCATATAAATGTTACTTAGTATTGTGAAGTTAGTTTCTTGCATGAATACCAGCACTATTTTCTTCTTGAAAGTGATATATTTTCAGGCAGAGTTTCATTGATTTGCGTATATCTTAATAAAATCTTGATGAATGCCCTGCCGCATTATATAAAAGTAATGACTGCCACAACTTTTCTACAACCAGCTTATAAAGGAAGTTGTTCCTTCTGATTCAGTGTTACCCTCTGTCACATTGTGCTGTTTTCTTTTTAGTCGAGTTCGCTTGTTCTGAAACCAATTATAAATATTTCTTTCAGATATTTGGCCATGTTGGCTCAGTTCAGCGATTATCTCCTTGATTTTTTCCTTGTTTGTAGTTCCCTTTCCCTCCTCAAATATTCGTCCAAGAATCTGAAGCTGCTTGAGTGTTGGAGTCCACCTCTTGTGGGTCAATGGGTCACTCATATATCGCCCACTACTCCACTAGATTTCTGCTCGGTAACTAAAAAAAAAAAAAAAATAACCCAACGTATTAGTTAGCAAAGCAAAATGCAGGGAAAAAATCAACCAAGATTTATTTTTCTGGATATGTGATCAACATGACATTTTGTATTTGACATCAATGGGTCATTGCATATATTTCCCAGTACACTAGGTTTCTGCTCTGTAACTGAAAAAAATAAAAAATAAGCCATGGTATTAGTTAGCCAAAGCAAAATGCAAGGAAAAAAAGCAAAATATTCTCAATGCTAATATGAGAATAGTGAGTAATCGGTACATACTTTACTAAATACTTAAAAAAAAAAAAAAAAGTAAATACATTTACATCCTCTCTGTCTTTGTAATTATTTCCTCCTATATTCATTTTTTGTCCTTTTTTGATAAGAGAATACCCATTACATACAAAATGTGCTCCTCAATTGGAATCCACAAACTTTATCAGTGGCTTACATTTAATCCTTTTTTTAGCTTAAAAATTGATAGCTAAAAGTAGAAAATTGAAGGAGGAATACAAATAAATACATTGTCAGACAAACTCAATATATAAAAGTTTTCACAAAAGAAATGATTTTGGAGAGCAAAATGAGGCCATCCTAGAGCAATAAATATTGGACAATTACGATAAGGTGGTAACTAAGCATTTCCACAAAAAAGAAGAAGAAGAAGAAGGTGCAAAATGAAAATGAAAGAAAGACCTGGAATATTGCGCTGAACTGAGAGTGTTTTGTGCTTCTGAAGTAGTTGCTCTGAAATGTTGGCATAAGTTGCGATTTGTTTCCTCAGAGTTTCCACCCGCTTATCAGTCATAATAACCTTCCCATTGTTAGCAACAACATTCTCATTCTGAACCTGTTTATGACATTCTATCAGATTCACTATCTGTCTCTGCTGCATATCTGTCCTTGAAGAAGAGATAGAAAATTCAACAAGCAAGGTTTGTCTGAAATATTAACAGGGCAAAGGAAAGAAAAATGATGAAAAAAAAAACGAACATTTATAGACCAAAACAAATGTATAGTATATGGAGGCAGGGAGTTGTTAATTGTAGTCAGTATATGCCCCTTTTTTTTTCAAAATTAGCATTAAATCCATTTTATAAAATAATAATTAATATATATATGATAATTGATTTATTTCTATTTTTAGGAAATAATTTAAATATCTCAAATTATATCTAATATTTGAATATTAAAAAAAAAAAACTAAATCGTCAACTATAATTGATGATGCTAAATTTACCATTTTCAATTTTAAAAAAAAATCAAAATTCAAAATTCAACCTGAAATTTATTTATTTTTTAACAAAATAAATTTAATACTAACTTTTTAAATTAATAATATTATTATTTATTATTTCAATTATTATATAATAATAAATATTTATAATTATAATGCTAATTGATAATTTACAAAATAATAAAATAAAATTTAGGATGGATAACCTATAATCCTATCAAATATTCATCTTATATAAAATCAGTCTCGATTCATGCAACTTCATCCTTACCATGTCGATGATATATGAGATTGATTTCGGATATTTTCATATTAAACTTAAGGTCAATAACAAATTTTAATAGTGAATTAAACTAGTATTTTTTTTAAAAAAAATGCACAGGTTACAATTAATTATTGGTTATTGATTTATTTGATTTGATTATTGATACTTTTTGAATTTATGATTTGATTATTGATTTATTTCTTTTTTTAAGTAAGAATTTAAATATCTTAAATTTTAAATTTGATCTTTTCTTAAAAAAGGAAAGAAAAAAATTAATCATCAACTATAATTAATAGAAATAAATTTGACATTTTTGCAATGGATAATGTGCATGTGCAATTGTGCATAATCCTATATACAGAATCAGTCTCATGTGATCCATGCAAATTTCATGTGGCATGTCAATCTTATGAGACTAATTTGTAATTTAATCACCCTATGCAAAAGGCAAATAACAAATTTCAAAAATTAATTAATTTTTTTTTTTTAAAATCGCACTAGTTATACTTGATTATTGATTTATTTCGATTTTTAAGAAAGAATTAAAATATTAAAATTATATCTAATATTTGAATATTTCTTAAAAAAGGAAAGAAAAAATTAATCACCAACTATAATTAATGATAATAATTTACCATTCTCGAATTTCAAAAAATTTAAAAATTCAAAATACAAACTTGAAATTCATTTATAATATTAATTATTTTTTAAAATAAATTTAATATTAATTTCTAAATTAATAATAACCATATCATTTATTATTTTAGTTATTATTTAATAATAATTATTTTTAACGTTAATCGATAATTTTACGAAATAAGAAAATAAAATAAAATTTGGGATGAATAATGTGCATGTGCATAGTTATATCTAACACCCATCTCTTTGAGAGCGTTTGGTAGAGTATATTTTTTTTTATCAGGTAAATACAATTATTAGTAATATGGTAAGAAAGTTAGTTTGGTAGGGAAGTTAAAAAGAATCGTTTGGTTGACCAAAATTTTACCAGAAAAACTGGGTAAATTTTGAGTACCACATTGTTTATTTCACCATTTCTAATTTAGCTGGTTTTCTGCGAATATCACACAACGGTGCTTTTCTTTCCTTTTTATATATGATTTTGAAAGGCTGGGGAAAAGAGAAACATGAGTAAATTTTTATATTTCTTCTACCAAACAAAAGTAACATGAAATGCCAAACTCAGATGGACGGGGATCTAAACAAAAAAAAAAAAAAAACTAGAACCAAACACTATTATACAAAATCAGCCATTCATGCAAATTTCATCCCTGCCATGCTAATCAAACAAGACTGATATCGTGATTTAAAACCCTATACAAAAGCTGAATAATAAATTTCAAAAATAAATTAAATATGCATTGGTTATAGTTTATTATGGATTATTGATTTTTTTTAATTTATAATTTGATAATTTATTTATATTCTTAAGAAAGAATTCAAATATTTTAAATTATATCAAATGTTTGAATAGGAAAGAAAAAATTAATCATTAATTATAATTAATCATAGTAAATTTAACATTTTAGATTAAAAAAAAAATTCAAAAATCATGCCTTAATTTTTTTATAATATCAATTATTTTTTAACAATATAAATTTAATACTAATTTTTATAATAATACATTTTATTTTGGGTATTATATAATATTAATTATTTATAACTCTAATTAATAATTACACGAAATAAGAAAATAAAATATAAAAATATAAGTCACGGCGCACGGTTTGTCAGCTTTTTTTTTTTTAATATGAAGCCATTAGAAGTAATTTTTAGATTATTTTTTATATAAATTTATAAAGCATTTGTAAAACACAGGGTCCATAGCTCAGTGGTAGAGCATTTGACTGCAGATCAAGAGGTCACCGGTTCGAACCCGGTTGGGCCCTTATTGTTTTATATTTTGTTTCCTCCCCTCACCTAGTCATTCACTTCACATCATTCTGCCAACTAAAGTGTCTTTTACAATTACATTGAATTCCTTCCACAAACAGATTTATATGAATAGAGGATGCCACAGAAAATGAAGAATGCTATTCAGGGTGAAAAAACATCCAGTATAGTTCATATGAGCTTGTTTTAAAATAATGATAATGAAATCTGCTTTTCTGGATGGATCTTAAGGGTATTCCTACCATATTGTTACGTTCAGTCTACATTTGCTATGGTAAGTGCACGAGACGAATTGAAACATTTATGAAAGTATGAAATGAAATAAAACATTGTTCAATAAAAGGATTCTAAAAAAAATGTTATTCTTGTTTGAATCTATAAATATAGGGCTTGTTTAATGTTTGGTATGTATATTATTTTAGAAATTCTGGAAAAGTGGTGTGGGATAAAAAATTTCCAATGTTTGGTATGAGAAAATTAAAAATATTTCCAGGAAACTTTTTTTTCATTATTTCAATTTTAACTACAAAATCTAAAAAAAAAAAAAATACCATCTGATGCATGATATTTTTATTTTTCCATAACATCAGCATAATTAATCCTCGCAACTTGGATGGAGCTTCTGTTACTAGGGGCTTGCAGTGTATTTACCTTTAATTTTGTAAAATTAGCGCATATTTTTAGAAATTATTGACAATTAACCAAATATAGAACTAAAAAATTTAAGCCAATACATCTGAGAATATTTTGGGCTACCAAATAATTTTTTGGTAAATAAATTCATTTTCTCAACATATTCCCAATAATTATGATTCCCAAGAATGAAACTTTTTTCCCTCCATCAAATGCCCCATTAGGCAAATCTACAGACAAACAAGCCTTCCTTTCCTGTAATTAAAAACCTTGTCTTGGGTGGGTGGGTGGAAGGGCAGGATGAAACAATTTACTCGTATTTGAGAACCATTTGGTCAAAACCCTATTGTTTCAGTTAAACAGATTCATAGAGCCCAAACCCACTCTCCTTGGGCACTGACCAACTTTGATTGTTAATGTAGATGTCTAGAGTAGCTCAATCAATTCACAGGAATTATACAATCATAGATTCATAGTTCTAATGGATTCAAGGCCTCAAGGAAAGATGCCAACATCATCAAACTGTATACAGATACTTCCAAGATAAACTTAGGAATTGGAATCTTCATGTTAATTTGCTACTCTCACTCGTAGGATAAGAACATTTTAATCCGCCAAGACAAAGCCTCTGAATTGTGCATTTCAATCCTTACTTTTCGGGTATATTGCTCCAACGTATGTGCATACTCATTTATGGTATCATTAGACATTGTATCTTCAGCTAATCTGACTGCTGCCATCTGAGACAATTGAAAGTTCTCCCCCATTTGTTGCAGCTTCCTAGCTGTTTCACCCTCACCAAACATCATAAGGGAAACCAACAAAGATTTCAACTCACGTCTAGCTTCCACTGTCAGGGACATGCCTTTCAAATGCTCCACTAAGGCCAACTCCTCGCCAGGACTACAATAGCAAATACAATACTATAACTTCATATGCAACATAGTGACTAATGAAAAACAATAGAACACGAGGAGGGGTGGGGGAACACAACAAATTCTCATCTCAAGATACCTTCCAGGACGGATTTTTCCTCTTTTCCTCTGACGCCTATTGTCTCTTGCCTTGCTAGTTGTAGTTGAGCTCATTGAAGCAGCAGAACTTCTCCTGGTCCTGTTGATGAAATGAGGAAAATAAATGAAGCCTCACACAACAAAACTACAACAGAAGAAATAAATATAACAATAATGAGAAAAGAATACCTTAGTTGTTGCTTTTGTATGAAAAGAAAATTAAGCATGGTTCAATTTTATCATCAAATGTCTTTCTCTAGAACAAGAAATACTTAGGGCATAGGGAGGCTTTGCTATTTATTTATTTTTTACTTTGGAAAAAATGAAGCATAAGAGCAACTCAATTATAGACATAATTGCCGACCAGATTAAATAACAAGGAGCATTACAAAAACACTGGCATGCACACACCATAAATGCGGTAACAGAAAGAGAAAGATGCAAGTTGAATGTGACAGTGATCATTTAGTCCAAAGATGTAATAACCATGACCTTCAAAGCCTACAGCATTCTACATGAAGACGAAATAAATTCATTTGCCACAAATATTATGACATACAAATTACAGTAGTAAAAACCATAATTGCATCTCACTGCTAGTCTTTTTGCAGAAGAATAGAAAAACAGTATGTTTACTTAATACATGAAAGATTTATGGAAAGAGCGCCGTGTGGTTAGGTTCATTATAACATGTATTAAGGCCATAATCCATTCTCCGAGTCAAACAAAACCGATTGAGAATATATACAGAAGCACATTAAATTGATGTTCTACATCTAGCTAATTATATAGGCAGATCTATAGGATCAAGGAAAAATACATACCCTGTGGTGTATGCGCTCATTCCACTAAAATTACTGCTAGCTTCTGAAGCAGCATCATCATCAAGATCACTCACTGCAAGTTCCTCTGCCTGGAGCTTTGCCGCGAGAAGTAATCTTCTCTGTCGAACAGCCAAGTAACGGGCCAAGTACTTCCCCACTTTCTCTAAGCCTTCCTCATATTCACTGATAAGTGTGCTTGCGCATTCCACAGATGCATTCTTAACTGCTTTAATTAAGTCCTCTCTTCTATGCATAAAAACAACCCTCAAAGCCTCCTCCCAGTCTCTTGCAGAAATTAACAAATTCACACCATTGTTAACATCTCCACAGTACTCCAGGGCAATTTTGGCAGCTTCCCCAGGTTTACCAAGTGCTTGAAGTTCTTCACAAAGCTCACTGGCAAGATGCAGTACCTCATCCTTTCCGAGATTAAGGAACCCAGCAACAGTAAGAACCCCACTCCAATTATTAATAGCACGGTAAGACTTCAGAGCCTTATCCAGACTGAAACAGGACAAGTAAATTGTTGCAGCATCTTCAAAGCATTTCTCATCACTAAGGTAATCCCCCCATGCCTCAAGGAAGGGCATCCTCTTGGCAGGGTCATTAAAAAGTTGAAGAGCCAATGGAAAAAGTTGAGGGTTTGTTTTCACGAGTGTCATACAATCATCGTAATAAGAATCTCCGGCAGAAGCAATATGTCTGAGAGCCTTATCAAACCTTTTCAGCCTGAGGTCAATATTATATTGCATTAACAGATTAGGCATACGCTCCAGTTCTTGTAAGAAAGGAAGAAATTCTTTTGGATCTTTCTGAGCATTCAATGCCACGATAGCAGCAAGATTTAAATCATAAAGACCCAAAGCAGCTTCATAGACAGCATCAGAATCAGCTAACCACAAAAGATGCTTCAAAGCTTCTTCGGCAGAAGGGTAAGAAATTCTCTCCCGGTCATCAGCATGAGACAATTCCTTTTCACGGATAATCTTTATTCTCTTTAGAGCATCTTCAAGTAATGGAGGATCACTCCGAGCTAGAGTGGTCAAAATGCAAAGCTCCCTTGCAGGACACTCTGTTAAGTGATCCTCAAGTGCTTTCCTAATAGCCATCAGAATGGAAGAAACCTTGTTACCAGCAGGACAACTCTGGAGGCCTCCAACTAGCAAAATATTAGCAACCTCTGGATGGGGAACAGATATATAATTTTTGTAGAGTTTCTCTATAATATTTTCATTCTTTACAGAACAAACAAACTCAGTTATGTAACCCAGATTGTTAACCTGCCTGACAAATTCAGAAGCTGATTCTGAAAATGCTTGCCAACCACAGTAATCAACAATCACATTGAAATCTATCCTATGCCTCCTAACCATAAGTAATGCATCTCTAAAGCGCTTTTGAACTAAGGCATTAATGATAGAAACCAAAACCAATTTTCTAGGGTATATACATTCTAGGTTTCCGCGAGTAGTTTGCAGTATTATGGCAGCTTCATCTCCATGTAAGACTCCAACAATTTTAGCACCTCTCTCCCATATATTTATGTGCTTCTCATTTTCTTCTTTTTTTCTGCTGTTAATGTGGACAAAGTTCCCGTACTTTGAGTCTAACTCCCCATTAAATATATCACCAATGTCAACAATGAAAAGCAAATCTTGTTTAGTCGCAAGAATTAAATGTGTGGTAACTTGGTCTGCCAAATTTGAGTAAAACAAGAAACTGCTGCAGTTGTTGCAAACTATCCCCCCATTAGCATGCAGTCTACCAATCTCATCCAGTCCAAAAAACACCGGTTTTGATTGGCCACCACTGCCAACTAAGACTACACTCATCCAAGGGCAAGCTGATGAAAAACCTTGATATGCTTGTTCTACAGATCCTCTACTAATCCCAAATTTTGATAGGTACTCTTGGATTTCCCCCCCAGAAAACTGCATATATGCAGAACATTTACCGGTAGGATTTGGAGTGATGCCGATAACCAGCTCTTCAAGAGTATTTTGCTTTGAAACAGTTGCATGCCAGCCTGAGCATGTCAGTAATCCTGGAACAAGATCCTCAGAACATTCAAGTTCCATTTCCTGCAAATAGAAGCCTCGAAGTCCACCCTCATTCAGTGAGGTTTGAAATAAGTCGTTACTGTGACTGAAACCATAATGTGAAACAGCTAATAGCTTATGGGAATCCAACCATACAAGATGTAAAATGGATCCAAACACCGTTTCACTATGAGAGGCTTCAACACTGAATTCTTTCCCCTCTAGTTCTTCCCAGGTTTCAATTGATGGAAGCTCTACAACACATAAGCTACCATCCGAAAGAAATGCAGCTAACTGGTTCTTAGAGCTTTTGCAATACACTGACATGCCCCCAACATGAGAAGAAAATTTCAGGCTAAATAAATACATAGGAGGCGGCATTAAGGATAAGGAAAGTGGGGTTACATGAATATTGGAGCCATCAATGACTAGTGCAATGGAATTCTCCATAACAGCCGTGATCCAGACAAAGCCGTAAACTGTGACCTGACCACCAAGAGTCCAACAAATTAACTGCAAAGGCTTTGCTGGATCCCAGATGAACCTGACTTCATCTTGCTTCAAGTATCTAATTTCATGCTTCAGGTACCAGTGATTGTTGCTAAAATACCATATCTTTATAGCATCATAATTTTCAAACTCAACAACACCTGCAAGAAGATCAGAACTACAATTCCATTTCAGAAATTTTACATTTGCATTAATTCCTTCATTGATGCTAAATTTGCTTCTTTCCAATCCATTTCTCTCAAAGAAAACAATGGAGGGACATTCATTCTCAGCTTTTCTATCATAAACAGCTGCAATTTTAGCACCACTGGGCATCCACTCCAAAACTGCTCCAGCAAAAGCTTTTGCCTCCGAAGAAGCAAGCAATGCCCCTGAATCTCGTTCCCAAACCTTGAGTTTCTTAAGCAATGAATCAGAACCGCACACATCACTCACTGTGGCAAAGTATTTCCCATCTCCTCGCCAAGATACAGGATGCTGCTCAAACCGATCCGACAGAAAGATTTCTTCACCTGAAAACACAGCATGGTCACTATTTCGAACCAGCTCCACATATAAAAACAACTCACATGACCAAATTCGCAAATAATAACACTGATAGAAGGTATTGATATTCACTATGCCTCCGAGTCAAACACAAAACCTAAACCATATATGCAAGTGGTAGGAAAGGCCTAATATTAGCACAAATAGCCTAAAGCAGAATCATTAGCATACACATTACACTTAAATATATATATATATATATGGGTAAAGATCATTTTACACCAGTCAAATTTGAAATTTGACTAATCTCATTTATATCTAAGGGCTCAAATTTTATAGTAAGCCGTTAGATCAAAAAAGATATCCTACCCCTATATATATATGAGGAGGGTATTCTTATTACCAAAATTTTCTATATCAACTTACTACCTATCTAATCACCAGTCGTTGATTCTTATTTTGTGATCTAATGACTATGAGAAATTTTGGTGTCAAATTTCTATATACAGGGCTTATCGTTTCTCTAAGCTGCTTGAGTCCAAATATAGATCAACGGTGATAAAGGAAGAGAGAGAAAAGAAAAAGAGAATCAAAACCATTCAAAGGTGAATCAATTAATATAATGAAATAAATAAATAAAATGACGTAATTTTGGAGTAAATATATATATATATATATATATATATATATTGTGGAGAAGGGTAATTTTTAGTCCTTACTTACGTCATAGCCTTCAGGAAGATCATGGAGCGGTGTTTCATACAACAAATCCCAATCATGAGTCATAACCAATATCTGGCGAAAACCAGTTATTATGGCAAGTAGTTCTCCATCAGGGCTAAGGGAGATGCAGTTGACACCACCATCAACCTTGCCAACAACTTGGGTTGCGTTAGAGTCCACATTGTGAAGCAATAAAAGGCCGTTTGAAGTTCCCAAAAGAAGCGCTTCTTTCTCCATAAGGTAATCAAAGGAAGTAACGGAGTCCCCATGTTCCAGATCAACGGTGCCAACATCTGAAGACAATAAGCGCTTACTCCAAGCTCCTTTTTCCTGCCACACATAACATAATAGCAATCAGTTATTCAAAGTTTTCAATGAATCCCATTATGAAAACAAAAGAAATTCGGAACAAAAAACTTACATGGAAAGAAGAGAGATGGCATGTATATATGAAATTGTGGGAAGAGAGGAACAAGAGGCGGTTACGCTCGATATCCCAAGCGGAGAATCGTAAGGTTTCGTCGTTGAAGTTTAATTGGAGATCCAAAGGGACCTCCGAAAAGAGCTTCAAGTTTTTCATTGTAAAACCCTAAAACTTTTGCCGCCGGTGATGTACTTGAGTTGAGAGGAGTAGTGTTTAATTTAATTAAAACACCTCAGAGGCACTGGTCTCATTCCTCTTATTATGGAGTATGAACTGTTATAGTATTTAATTGGATTAATTGAGAGGAAAATGTTGCACCATACAATTTTGTGTCATGCATACACAATTTGATTCACTTTTTATTTTTCTCTCATTGTTGCATAAAACAAGATTATCTTATATTGGGATAGATTATTCTGTCTATTATTTTTTCTGATCTACTTTTTTTTTCTTCAACATCATAGATCAAAATTTAATTGAGAGAGATAAAATATGTTGCACCAAACAATTTTGTGTCATGCATACACAAAAAATAAATATGATTCACTTTTTCACTTTTTCTCTTCTTTTTTTTGTGTTGTTGTATAAAATGCAAAATATATTTCCCACAATTGAATTTTGGTGACTTTACTTTTGTTAACATGTCATTTTGGTCTTGTAATAATTTTGTTGAACGAATTAAGTATTAGGAAGGGCTAATAGAAAAGGGAGTATTAGGAAGGGCATGGGCTAAAGTATGTTACCTTTGTTATTCTCAGACTCAAAAAATATGTTAACTTTGTTTTTGTGAGGTTTTCTTAAGTTTGCAAATTCAGACTTATACTTTATGTACTAGACAGATCAAATGGATGACTGATCACCTTTTGATGAGAAGTGTCTCAAAACACTTCACAAGAGCTGTTGAATTTACAGCATTTCAGAAGTCAAGCAATGACATTTCAAAGTTTGAAGTTTTGACGAACTCGTGAAATATGTTCAAATGATGGAGAAAAATATAAGAGTCCATTTTCTCATTAAGAACAAAATCTATATCATTTATACATGAGAAATCAAGCCAAGTGCAGTTAAAATTTGTTAAAAAACTGACCAAAACAAAAAAAATTAATGAAGTCATATAGGCGTGCTCAAGTTTTCACATCTGACAAACTTATTCAAATTTAAAGCTGTCAAATCCAAGTACCCACAGCCAAAGTATGCTTTAATGGATTATGTTTCTTTAACAAAAGCATTTCCATTTTCTTGATTATTTATGGTTAAAATATGTGAGCTAAATAACTAAGTATTGTATAAACATAAAACTCCAATATGTTTTACTGCATTAATGTCAATAGATGCGTATAAGATTTACGTCAATAACTTCATATACAATTCACTTATATTTCACACTCCACAAAATTGTATCTTTTTTGTTTCTATATTTTCTATACAAATGTCATTTTTTTGACAGAATTTTTAAGTAGGTAACCCCATTTCCTTTCAAAAAAAAAAAAAATTAATTAAAAAATTTATCAAAATATAAATGACTAGCGAAAGCTGCTAGTACTATTCCTCAAGACCAAAGAAATGGGCAAAGATTCATAGCACGACTAATTGACTCCAAAACAAGATTAGTTGGTGATTTGAAAAGATAGATATCCAAATAAGACTTTATAAACAAAAATGGACAACGTATTCTCAACATTAAGCACCGACACTTCAAAAAATTTCACATGTCGTGTCCGACACTTTCCGACACTCCAATACGCATTGTAGAAACTCAAAAAAGATTCAAAGGTTACGTTACGTTGTGTTTGTAGTTCCAATTATTAAATTCGTTGCATTACGATTACCATTTTATTGAATTTAATATAAATATTTGGGATATCTTATGTTTTTTTTACAAAATTGATGGGTATTATAAGTTTAACTTCATTTTTTGTTAAATTATTGAGTATTAAATACAATATACATTACATAAATTAAAAATAACATTTAATATCAAAACGTGTCCTAACGTGTCAAAATCTAACATTTTTTAGAATTAACATATTGAAGTGTCGTGTCGTATCGTGTCTAATGTCCCGTGTCGATATCGGTGCTACATAGATCACAGTCACCATGGTAATTCATTTATTACAGTACAACTTGGAGAAAATGCAGATGAGATGTCAAGTAAAGAAGGTTATTAAACATTAGCTTTCCAGCATCCATTAACTCAGCCTCCAAAATTTTGAGATGTCACGTTTAACTTTAAATGGAAAACTTCTGTTGTGCCCAGAAACTTTATTAAACTTGATCTTCTTTCAAGTTTCAAGGACCTCCGCTGGCTGCTATTCTATGAACTAATTTGCAATAATTTCAATTAAACAACAGTACTCCACTGTCATCAGCTAATGATCATCTTGTTAAAAAACTCAGCTTGCTCGGGAAAATACTCCACCAATTCTTCTTTCGTCACCCAAACAAAATCCTCACATTTTCCGATATCGAACTTGTTTTTAGCAATTACCTGTGACTTGAAGAAGAATTTCTGACACAAGATTTCGGCAAAAAGAAAGAATGAGCAAATACAATCAATTTCCACATGGAGAAGTAAGACAGAAGCATTGGAAAGGCTAGTGTTGGAATTATGTAATGCAACCAAAAAAAGCAAAAGGCATACAAAGGTACTTTCAGTTAAAGCTAACACATACTGATATCAATAAACGTATTGAAAGATGTCAACCTTCCATTAGTAAACCAGAAGTATCACAAATTTTCCTATAAATATACCTTAAAAGATGTGAATTTAGACAAGTCTTCTGTAGGCTGAACAACCATATGGGCCATTGGAGCATTTCCAACAAAGTATGTATTAGAAAGATCTCCTATGACTGATTTCAATGCAGACTCTGCACACTGCAAAATTTCAAAAATTATGAGGGAAAAGAAGATAAGGAAATAAGAAGAGGAGAGCCACATAAAGGGTGTTTCACCTTGCGTATGGTGTCCTCTGATTCATAAACTTTCTCTGGAAAATGCCACACAGACTTTCCGCTTGGAGCCCCGCATGCATTACCATAGAGAAGAAGGTAGAGTCTTCGGTCAAGAGCTCTTTGTAATGACCTAAAGAGGCAAGTAGTAAGAGAATATGCAATCACACAGAAATTATTTATGCCTAACAGAAAATTCAGTTCTAAAAAGTTTTTAAAAGGGATAAGCAAGTGGCATATATAAGTTTCTATGTCTCTCAAAAGAGTTCAAATTACATTAGCTTTGACTCTGTTACCTCAGTCCAGGGATAAGGATACTGTGATTGATCAATGTAAATTATATTGAAATAAAGCATTTTGTTAATATAAATTACACACGTGATCAGCCAACTCAAATTGGTGCATACCTTCGATCATTGTTTTTGTCAGCTTCAGTGATTCGTGGTGCTGTGATAGGAACCCATTACATTAGCTTTGACTCTGTTACCTCAGTCCAGGGATAAGGATACTGTTATTGATCAATGTAAGTTATATTGAAATAAAGCATTTTGTTAATATAAATTACACATGTGAGCGCCAACTCAAATCGGTGCATACCTTCGATCATTGTTTTTGTCAGCTTCAGTGATTCGTGGTGCTGGCACATAGTCAATCTGATAATCACCTTTCCCCCTGGAAGTAACATGATTTTCACATAAGACTATATGAAAACAAGTATCTATCTGTATTTTGCCAGTTGTGTTAACTCTTAAATCAGATGGATGCATGCATGTGAGAAAAGAGAAAGAGATAAAAAGAGGTGAAAAAAATAGGAAACATTTTTACCATTGCATCACAATCTCTGCCAAATAACCCCCAAAAAAATATTAAAAAACAAATAAAAATTAAAAATTAAAAGTATAGACGTACTCTTATCCACTTATACCTTGCATCAGATTTGTCTAGAAATTCATCAGGATATCTGCGTTGATATTGCTGCCGCCATCGAATCCTGACCATCCAAACCGGGGGAAAATGTATTATAGTTAGTTAGTTAGTATAATAGGAACAACAACCAGAATATCAGAAAGAGAATGGAACACACAACACAGCAGATAAAAAGAACAACAATCACCGTTAAAACAGGTTCTTCAAGTTTACGAAGCAAATATTAATAGGAAGAAAGCGTTGATATTAAATATCATACATTACGGCTTATTTTAATTTTATAATATCATATAATTTGGGAAAACAAGAATTCACTGAAAGACAGACATAAGACTGTGAAGCACAAGAAACCAAACAGAGCATAAGATCAAAGTGAACGAAAGTAGAGAGAGAGAGAGTTACGAGAATTCTTGAAAAGCATAAACAGTTGGATCAATTTTGGGAATGACGACAGGTAGTCTTTCAAAGAGGACAGAAGCAACAATATTGTCAGAGACAGAAGTGCTTGTGCTGAAGCTGAATCCTCGCCGAATCAATGACATCTTCATTTTCATACTGAATGTACGCAAAAACATGGAATTCTCAAAAAGAAACAAAACAAAAACATCGAAAAAGATAAATAGAGAGACAAAAGCCCAATTCAGTTGGGGGGCGCCGCCACACCTCAACAAAAATGGCTTGTTGGGGGCCGGGGACCCAACGGGTTAGCCCCTTTTTTCCGGGTTAACGGGTTACGATCAACGCACCAGCCTTAGTAATAAAGAAATAAAATAAATAAAAAGTTTGAGAAATTAGGCATAAATCAAGGTATTAAAATAATATAATACATTCACCAAAAAAATAATAATAATAATATAATACATACAGTTAGACAAAAATAAAGAAGCCTTGTTTACAAATTCTGAAGCTCATAAGCAATTCAAATTGTTGACTAACTTTATGACAATATTGCTCGCAACTTGAAAAAGCAAAATCTTTAGTTTACTAGAAATGCATTATTCTAAGGCTTATGTAAATTAATATCACATTTTTTTTGGCAAATAATTAATATCACATTTTTTATGGTAACTTTAATTTTATTTTATTTTTTTGAGGTGTGTTGGACCTGAAGTATTCTACAAATTTTAATTCTTTGATATTTCAAATTAGAATTTAATCATATCATCCCTTCTCACAGTTAATATCACATCTCTCATATTACATTGTCATCATATTACTTAGTAGGGAAAATGTTTTTTTTAAGTATAAATTAGTTTTTTTAATTAAAATTACTTTGATATTTCTTATTTAAAACAATAAAGTGGGAAAGGATATAAGACATGTTTAAAACAATTTGTGTGTCATTTTAAAGGATGTAAAGTTGTGTCATTTTAAAAGAGAGAAAGAGATAGATAAAGGAGGAGAGAGTTGACAAAAAAATAAAGGTGTGGGTCCTATCTCTTTATGTGAGTGAAAGGATATAAGTTGTGTCATTTAAAAGGATAAACACTTTTCTCTAAAACAATATATGCATATTCCATTTAATTAACACGAGTAAGTAATAAGACATGTTTTTCTTAGATGGAGATATAAATACAAATATTGTAAGGGTTTTATAAGAGTTATGTTGTAGGAAAAGTGATTGTGTAATGTTATAGAGATTCATTTTGCGTGTCTTAATTTTTATTTAATTTTTTTGTTTAAAAAAGTGTGGGCACCACAAAATATTGTGTATATATGAAACTTTGTTGTGTCATGTTAAAGTATAAAACGAAAATCATATTGTAATCCCTTAATCACACCTTACCCATTTTAATCCTTACTCCCTAGTGACGAGAGGTTGTTTCAGGATAAATCTACTTTAGCAATTAACATTTATATGTAGACAACGAGAGGTTGTTTCAGGATAAATCTACTTTAGCAATTAACATTTATATGTAGACACGTGAATGACTATAAGTATAACCTATGAAGCACCGACACTTCAAAAATCCTGACGTGTCGTGTCCGACACTTCCCGACACTCTCGGACACTCCGACACTCCCCGACACTCCAACACGCATTATAGAAATTCAAAAAAAGGTTCAAATGTTAATTTGAGTTGAGTTTTTAGTTCCAACTATTAGATTCGTTGGATTACGATTATCATTTTATTGAGTTTAATATAAATATTTGGGATATGTTATGTTTCTTTGCAAAATTTATGAATATTATAGGTTTTGATTCATTTTTTTGTTAAATAATTGAATATTAAATATAATATATATTACATAAATTAAAAATTATTTAATATCAAAACGTGTCCTAACGTGTCGAAATCTAACATTTTTTAGAATTAACATGTCGGAGTGTCGTGTCGTATCGTGTCACGTGTCCCGTGTCGGTATCAGTGCTACATAGAGTATAACCTCTCCGTAAGTATAAATACAAAACGCTTTTTAATTTTCCTTTTTCTTTTTTCCTTTTTCTTTTTTTTTATTCTTTAATATTATTATATCAGAATTTCAATTAATATTTTTTTTTCCTTTTTTACCTTCCTTGCCACTCCAACATTGTTAATTTAGAATCTCAACTACATTTATCATTTATGTTAATCATTACAATCACTTTTTTCTTATAAAAATATAAATAATATAAATTGGCACGTATTGTGATTTATAAGGAATAATTTAAATTGATACAACAAGACACAAGTTTAACACAAACACAAACATACTCAATATTAACACTCCACAAATTCAAAAACACATTAAAACCTTTCAACACAATCATAACCTATTTATTTTGAGAATTGATACAACACAATATAAATAACACGCTAAAGTACTGCTTAATACACAAATTGATACAATACGAATAAGTTGTTAACCTCAAAGTATATCATTTATTATACAACTTAACATAACACCATACAACAAAACACAAATAACATTTATATTGAATATTGTTGTCACCAATGTTGTGTTAATATGACACTATGCAAATAAATTATAAAAAGATTAATATATATTAATTTCGTATTTACACATTGACACACAACACTGTTGATTTTTTCATATTAATTTTTGCCAACACGAGTTAAAAAACAAATCAACTCGAACGTCTTCTCAAAAATTGTCATCCCTACTGATCTAGAACTGTGCAAACCTTAACAGCAAATACATTAAAAGAAGCAAGAAATTACATGATCGAATCACATAACGAACTGCCCTACACAAAATTTTCTCTCCAAAACCCTGTATATATCTATCTACACGGTAATTTCTCAATACATGTTACAGTTTCCGCGATTGAAGAGCTAAATCACAAAGGAAAAAAATCAAAATAAAATATAGAGCACATAATTACAGAAAATTGAGAGCAACTTGGATGCCTCTAAAAGTAGGCATCACAGGATGTCCCTATCAAAGGATTTTGTTGAACCGTGATTGTATTGACAATGTACAAAAGTTCTTTGAATTTCATGAAAGGTCCACTATGCCAAGTAAAAAAGCAAGCATATAGATTGCCTTTCATGAATGACAAAACTGAAGACGGCTCGGTGGGAATCTTATTCTGTGCAAATTCAGCACACAATTTCTTCGAATGTAAATGACGAGCCAGCAACTGCATGTATACAAAATGATCAGAACAAAACATGTCATGAATACGGCATTTTCTTCCCTGATGTGAAATCAAATGAATGAAAAACAAACCAACCTATATCCATATTGTCATGGATAATATATTTATATAGATTTTAGGAGGCGGGCTTTTTATTTTTTGGTGGGTGTGTTTGGGCACGGGGTGTCGGAACAATATGAGAAAATAAGAGAAATAACTCTTTTAAGACTACAGCTCTGTTCATCATATAGCCACTTTTTCATTTATGGAGGTGAATCATAGAGAGACCTAGTATATTACAGAAGTTTAGCTAGTCTTTTGACACCAACCAAAGGCCTAAACTTATCTTCACTAAAAAATTTATTTCAAGAGAAGGGAGAAGGGTATTTGTGGATCGTAGGCCTGCAAGAGTCCCTTTATTTCGTATGGAACACTACCAAAGCAAGAGAAAGTGGGAGCCTGGGAGGGAGAGAGAGAGGTACCTGAGGACATGCTGAGGCCTAGATCAGCAACATTTCTGCATCTGAATCAAAATCAAGGATGTCGTTCAAATGTATTCCTAAACAGAACACTGGCTTTCACTTACCATGCAGCCAAACTCCTTCAGCAGAACCACAAAGTTTAATAAATTTTCCCAAGTAAACGGTCTCTCAATGGTTGAAAGACATGCTGCAGATGAAGACATGATAACAAATATCAACATGACCCACGCAGAGAAATATCACTGAAGAGATCGACAGGCATTGAGGGCATGTTCTGTCAATTATTTCTAAGAATAATATAAGAGCTCATTGAATCCCACTGAACTCTCTGGCCGCCACTATATTCTCTTCCACCATGTTGAAAATAAATCACAATTTGGTTTCCGGAAGGAAGCTTACAAAGTTAAAGTATGTCCCGGCTAAGTGTTTCAATCTCAGTAACTTGAATGATATGATGAATGATCCTCAGAACCAGTAGTGATGATCCCTTGGACCAACACAAATCCACTCCAAACCAAATCACATCCCAGAAAGCCATGATACGAAGATCACAAGTCAAATCCAAGATCATTTGCCAGTTGAATTATGCCACGCATTTGAAGGTAAGGATTCTCTAAGAGTTTTTCATTGTTGCTCTGTGCATTGCCAATATAAAGCATAACCATATAAGTGACAAGTTAATATTCAATCACCAAAATACTAAATTATTAAGTTACCAAAGTACCAAATTTATAGAAATTTAAAATATGATTGTTTTTATTTAAAGACACAATGCAAAGAAGTGCATATAGTAAAGACCCTAGAGAACTTTAGTTTAAGGATAGAACTTCCTAGAGATATTAACAATAAGAATTTGAACATGATGTTTGTTTAAATGCAAGAATCAAAATGTTGATCTCAGATTTATTAGTAAAAAAGGAACTCCAAGCAAATCACTTAAAAAAGGAACTACCTGCTGAGCTTTCACAACAAGATTTTGAAGCATGTGTTGATATTTCTCAGGCTTCTCAGTCATCATTCGCTGCAGTAATAGGAAACCATTACAAAGGATGAAATTTAAGGACCTAATACATATATAATCAACACAAAAAATTAAATCAAATTCATGCCTTTAGAAGAAAAGCCGAAGAATAATATGCCACCCTTGAATCTGTGTCATCCAAAAGTTGCCTGCCAGATGCAAGAAGATTCATGATTTATATGTATAAAGGTGATAAATAAAAATGCCAACTACTTGACAAAAACAAAAGAAGTTTGCAATCACCTAAAAAATTGTTCTCGACCAACTTCCTGGAAAGCAGCAGCATCTGCCGTGCATTTACCAATAAGAAGTAGGAGAAGGGTGGCCCGAATATCAGATGTGGCACCGGGCAAGTTTCCTCTCCCTTTACTTCCAACAGAAACACCCAATGCAATATCATCTGTTGCTGCTTCGGCCAATTGCATAAGTGGCCAATATAGCAAAGCAGCAGGAACACGTGCAGTTAATTGCATTGGGACAATGGCTTGTCCCTGGAGAAGAAGTGCTGCCATTGATGCAGTCTCATGATCCAGATGGTAGATATTAGGGCAGCTGGATCTTCTACCAGCTTCTTCCTCATTTTGTTCATCCAACTGAAAACTATCACCATCAAACTTTTTGTTTGAACTGTAGCAATTTAAACTTCTGTTGTTCTGCATATCATCTCTATAGGGCAGAGCCATAGCCGGGGGAACTCTTAGACACAATTGGGAGAATAATATGTCACACATCTGTTAAGAAATAACAAAGAGTTGAGCAAAACAGGAATAATATGCGAAATCTTATTCAAACAGAAGCCCATAAATATTCAAACAGACGATGTTCCGAATGTTTTACCATGAGTCAAAATTATAATTAACAAAATTGTATTTGAAGTTTATTATTTAGAAAAAAATATTAAATACCAATATTGACTGTCTTTCAGCTACTTATCCACCTAAGTGATTTCAGATTTTGTGGATAGTAATTTCATTTATCATGAAACGTTTCTTGACCTGACAAATAAACCCACTTCCAAGATTACATAAATTATCGTAAAGAAACTGTACTTCATCAATTTACTAATGACACATGGACTATGCGAAGTTCCTACCAAAATAGGTTCCCAATTACATCCAATTGGCAAAGTATATGGTTAAGTGGTCCTTCTCTTTCCTTGATAGCACAAAGAGAACATGCAGATTTACTTGCAATAATATTTCATGTGGTTCCCCATGCTTTTATAAATACTTACTATTTATGACATGAGGATATTCAGAAAAAAAAAAGGCATTCTGAGTTCAGAAATTATTACTTTCAGAATATTGATGAGGTCTGTTTCATACTTATGGATCTGAAACAACAAAGCACTGCTCATTATGTCAATCACTGCATGGGCTTTCTCAAGATGCCAATCTTTCTGGCCACGCCCAAGATCACTGCTCCTTGATTGTTGCATTTCATACTCATCTAACAAAAATTTACATCTCATAAGAAGCCTTTCAAGAACAAACAAAAATCCCCATCTAATATAGTTATGTTTTGACTTTAGAAGCCCACACATAAGTGAAATGGACAAAGGAGCATCTGATGTATCTGAAGAATCCTGTTTTCCAGCTTGAGCAATTTTCTGCTGGAAGTATTTTATATTTGACCATATAGTTCCATCTCTTTCCCCACTAATTTCAGCAATAAGCAGATCACCTAACCAGATATATCCATTTTGACGATAAGCAATTCTTTCAGAATGAAGAAGGGAATGTAAAGTAGCCCACGAATGCTTTGTCTGCAGATCAATGCCATTTCTCAAAGTAACAGCTTCCATATTTTCAAGAGACTTCTGAGTTTTGGTTATCTGAATCATATGAGAGAATTCTTTGTCCAAATGAGTGAATGAACTTATTATTGTGTCAAATTTCTCTGTTACAATTTCCAAGAGCTGCAAAGATTTAAAGAGAAACAAGCAAGACACAAATGAATATACATACAGCTTAAAGAAGACTTATGTTAAGCCAAATATATGATAAAATAAATTTGAAAATCAAAAGTCACAATGCAAAATGAAAGTGACAATAGCTTGCTAAAATTTAACAATGAGTACAATTATTTGAACCAAACAAGTGAAACATTTATCCTAATATTATTTCGTGAATTAGAGCAAACATTAGAGTCAGGGAAGATGCAGCTCAATTAAAGCTAATGCCGAAAGGGCATTGAAAAAGTGACTAAACAGAAAGTTAGGATTTCATAAAAGAGTAACTCCTCCATTCTCAATTTCTATTAACAAAATATCAAAATTCACCTACTACAATAAGGGTCATAAGCACCTTTTTATAGACTAATTACAAATTGATCCAAAATTCAAAATTCAAAATCAAAAATCCTAAAAATAAGGAAAATTCCAACATAAATATAACGGTAACTAACTTCCAAAAATAAATAAATAATTACAATTAAATCATTCAAAACACATCTCAAATCTTAGATCTCAAATCATGTCAAATATGTTGCTTTCCTTTTCTTGTCAAACAAATCACAATCACATCTGATGCTTTATTGGGACTTCGATTTGATCATAATTTGTTATATTTCAAATCACTGCTTCTTTCAACAATTGGGCCAAGTTTATCAGTCCACAACTCTGGTTGACTTTGAGCTTCTTGAATTAATGGTTGAGGCATGTGCATTGGGCCAATTGTAAGTGCCTCATTCTCCCTGTTAGGAAAAGATTCGTCCTTGAATCTTCTTCATCTTGATATCAATCTCTTTAGGTAAAAACTCAATGGAGAATTCTTTCTCTATTAGATCTTCAACATTAGATTCTCCATCAGATTTATCATAGAGTAGATTATCATCATAAACTGAATTTTCATCATAAGATGGATAACCATCATAAATGGGATAATCATCATCAATCGTATAATCATCATAAATTGTGATATGATCGTAGAAATCAAAGTCAGGAATGTTGATTTACATCTCGATATCTTGAAAAATGGATTGAATTACAGGTTGTACTTCCCAATTTTGTCCCTGATTTAAAATTCCCAAGAGATTAACATCCTCCTCTTCATCATCAGATGTGTTCTCTAATTTCATTCCTTCTTCGGATTGAATGCCCAACTTTGTCCATGCAAGTCGACTCTCCAAATGTTAGATTTTCATGCTTTGTGCCTCCACAAGTTGTCGCTTCGAAATTTGGATTTTCTCGGGTATAGGCCTTCATGAGTTGTCGTTTCAAATCTTGAATTTTCCTGCTCTGCGCCCGCACAAGTAATCGCTCCAAAAATTGGATTTTCATGCTCTACACCTCCACAAGTTGTCGCTTCAAATCCCGAATCCGCCTTCCGAGCTCTTCATTTTCTATGGCATGCGGGTCTATCTGACGCGATGGCCTGTCTCTTTTAAGAACGAATCCACGTCCCTTGCCTTCACGACTCCGCCATTGACAACCTCTACGATTCTGTTTAGCCATTAGTTGAAGGCAACCTAGTGCTCTGATACCAAATGATACTGAAGCAGTAACTCATTAGCTAAACAGAAAGAAAGACTGGAAACAAGGATTGCAACGAAAACTATTTCTCTTTTCTAAATTAATAATGCCGAAGCAGTAACCCATTGGCTAAACAGAAAGAAAGACTGAAAACAAGGATTGCGAGAAAAATTATTTCTCTTTATGAATTTTACTAACCAAAAACAACCAAATAACAATAGGGTTCTCTAAGCCTTAAAAGGCAAATAAAATAAAATAAAATCAAACAAAATCAGAAGGAATCATGCACAATCAAAGGAGATAACGCACAATCAACGCACACTCAAACATAATCTAAGAAATAACAAAAAGAGTAAATAACTAATAATTATTGAAAAGCCCTAAATTATGGAATAAACTATGGAAAAGCTCAAAATTGTTGATGCTCATAGCAACGCAACGAGTCTTGCTTAGAAGCCCATTTCGAGTTGGCTATCCAAATTTGAGCCGAATCCAAACAATCAGCTCGGGTGCATCATCCTCCTCTGCTAGGAAAAGATTCGCCCTCGAATCTGCGTCGTCTTCATTGATGTCAACTTCTTCAGATGGTAATCCATATGGCAACTCTTCTGCTACAATATCACCAAATTCTCTAATTAAGAGTAGTACCTGTGAATGCAATTCTTTGATATGCTTCGAATGTTCATCTACATTTGAACTAAACTGCTTGGGACTAGAAATAACGCAAGTTCTAAGGGGGTAAGCGGACTAAACCCATAGACTATCCCAAAAAGACTATTTTGGTTCAGCGATTGCATCTGTGATCCATCATAGAAATTTTTTGCCTAAGGTAGCATAAAGTCTGATTGCCCTTGACGATCTCCAATTAAACTTCTATCAAAAGCTAAATCGTTATCTCCATGTAGCATGAGGTTGCCATGTCCCTTGTACCCAAGTTCATAATTTTGCTTGCAAACTAAAGATTTCTCGAACGAAGAATCATTCCCCATGGCATCTTTGGATAGAACTTCAGTTTTGTCTAAGATAATAGAATTTCTAGTAACTGACTTTACACCGAAATCACTATAAAAGATTTCTTCCTCGTCTGGATTCTCATCCTCATGCTCCCTATCATACTTATCATAGACAGGAAATTTGTCATAGACCGGAGCGTCAACAATTGGATTCTTATCATCTTGCTCTCCGTCAGATTCATCATAGATAGGGACCTCGTCATAGAGTGGATACTCTTTGTTCTTCTCTTCGTCAGATTTATCATAGACAGGGACATCATCATAAATTGGAGCTTCAATAAGCATCCCAATCTGCTAATTTGGACAATTCGTAGCAAAATGTTCGATCCCCGGACACTTGAAACACCTTTGCGTCGCAAAACCAATCTTTTTTGCTCCACCATTGCTCAATAACTCCTCGCTGTCAGAAAATCTAAGTTGGAATTTCGAAGTACCTCTCTTTCTCTTACAGTATCCATCTACCTTCAAAGCCAGTCGACATACATCCTTATATGACCAATACTGTTGCAGGTGTTCGAGCATCTGAGATCTCAATTCGCAGACCTCCCAGGTAACGAGCAATCAATTGTTCGTCCTCCTTTGTGATATCACAGTGTATCCGTAATTGGTCAAATTCAGCGGTATATTGTTTAACTGACAGGTCTCGCTGTTTGAGATTATGGTACTCAATAAATGCCTCCTGCTGGTAACGAATAGGTAAGAATTTTTGTTGCAACAGTTTCTTCATCTTATCCTAACTCCTGATCTTCGACTTCCCTTCTCTGATTCGCTGCTTCTTAATGGGTTCCCACCAAATTAAGGCATTCTTCCTCAGTTTGATAGCGACTAATTTGACCTTTTGGTATTCTGTCAAGTCTCTGATGTCAAAGACCTTTTCGACGGTGCGTAACCAGTCGATAAACTCATCTGAATAAGTTTTGCCCCTTCAATTCTGGGATCTCAATCTTCATCTCAATATTAGGAAAAAAGGATTTATTGTCAAGTTGACTTCGTCCTTGTCGCTCCTGGTTTCAGAATGGGTTTTCGCTCCTTTCTTCCACATAAGATGATCTTTCAGACTCCATTCCTTCATCTGACTCGTAAAACTGTGTTAAGGCAAGCAGTTGTTCGAGCTCCTGAATTCGTCTATCTTGTTCTGCCATTGCAGCTACAATTGTGGCGTCTCGCACGTCAATGTGTGCTTGTTCTCCGTCGCCATTAAAGGTGTTACCATGCCCTCTACCGTCGCTGCCTCAACCTCAACTACCATTGTTCTGTTCATCCATTTATGTGACAACCAGAGCTCTGATTACCAAATAATTCCGAAAGGGTATAGAAAATGTGACTAAACAGAAAGTTATGATTTCATAAAAGAATAACCCCTCGATTCTCAATTTTTATTAACAAAATATCAAAATTCAACTCCTACTATAAAGGTCATAAACACCCTTTTATAGACTAATTACAAATTGATCCAAAATCCTAAAAATAAGGAAAATTCCTAACATAAATATAATGGTAACTAACTTCCAAAAATAAATAAATAATCACAATTAAATCATTCAAAACACATCCCGAATCTTAGATCTCAAATCATGCCAAATGTGTTGCTTTCCTTTTCTTGCCAAACAAATTACAATCATATCTGCTACTTTATTGGGACTTGAATTTGATCGTAATTTATTATATTTCAAATCACTGCTTCTTTCAACAATTGGGCCATACTTATTGGGCCACAACTCTGGTTAACTCTGAGTTTCTTGAATCAATGGTTGGGGCATGTTAAATAGGCCAATTGTAAGTAAATCAAAAGCACTAACTGATTTGGCCTGTCAGTCGTTCTTCTAGTCAGTTATTTATGCTTGCAACCAATTGTTAGTGAGAAGAAGGAAGACTGAACTCAGGTTTCTTGAATTAAAAAACAAAACACGTCTTCAATTCCCATAAATGTGCATAATAAAATTTGAATTTAAGAATGCCAACCACTAGACAACAGTTTAGCATTACCTAAAAAATATCGCAACTCCCAATTCTATGAATCACAAGGACATCCTTATGAGAGGCAAAGTATCATCAGTAATACAACGAATGACATATTTATGTTAGAGAGAAAGAACTAAAACAACTGTAACTCTTTTATTATTAAAAAAACTATAATTATATACCAAAAAAAAAAAAAAAAACTATAACTGTTCTATCATCCATCAGTCACGACTAATAAATGCGATCATTAAAAAAAAGAAAAAAATCTTCAACAATACAACTAATACCATCTCCGTATGTCATGAACCAACTATTACAAAAACTTAAACCGTTACGTCGTGAAGACACATGAATGAAATATTGCATATCTAACATATCCCCTCATGCAAAAGCCCTTTGTGCTTGAAACATAGACAATGCGAAGACTCATTTACCTTGTGTTTTTTATTAGAAAAAAGAGGACAGCATGGATAGAACTCTAGACCACTGGATCATAGAGGCTCTTATACCATTTCAAAAACCAATTATCCCAAAAGATTAAGTTGTTAGGAGAAAACTTGAAGGTATCAAATGAACTTTTATATTAACTTCCCAAAAGCTTGGTAGTATTTCATATTAACTTTATACCCACGATAACTGCATAATCTTATATTTTCCATTCTATTTGATAACTGTATCAAACGAAACTATATGTAATAGTAAAAAAAGAACACCCAGTAATCCACATGCGAAACACCTACCAAGATAAGGGAAAAGGAAGGGCAAGGAGAGAGGGAGAGGAGCTCACTGGAATTCATGAAAAAATATAGCCCTTGCCCCTGGTTGAGATTAGAGGGTCAGATGGAAAAGGAAAAAAAAAAAAAAGGCTTTGAATAATATTCTGAGTGTATTTATATGTTATACTCGCTAACCCAATTAGTTTGGGGTAAAAGTGATGTGGATGTTGACGATGTTAATGTATGTAAAAGTGACATTGACTAACCCTCTATGTACACTGAAAAGTATAACTCTTATCTTAACAAAGAAGACGTATAAAAATAAAGCATATTTTTCAAGACTCGGCAGCTTACATAAAACTATTATACCCGTAAAAAAAAAAGATGGAAGTACCATATTTAGACGTTCACTGTTGGGATATCTGGACAGTGCAGATGCAATCGATCTTCTCAAAAGCTCCCCAATTCCTTCTACCCCAAGTTTAACAGAAATATAAAATGCCTCAGCTGCATTTGTTTGAGCAAGCAGAGTAGCAAGTGGTTGGATCTCGTCATCACTATATTCATTGACTCCTGTAGCTACACATGTTTCATTAATTTGATGCAGAATGTAGTCAAAAAGCACCAAATACAGATTTTTCCTCTCTTCTCTTGAGTTCACAAGGGCATACTGCATCCGACACCAAAAAATGAGGGGGAATCATACAAGTATTGGCAATTCGAAACTAAAATATAACAATGACCTTAATTCAGGACTTTATTCTACACTTTGTACTCTTGTAGAAAACAAAGACAAGAATCTTGTAAATCAAACAATATGGCAAATTTATATTGGGCGCAGCAATCAATATAAAATATATGATACATTAATCACCTTGAGTCTCCTACTTAGGGAACAGAATGAACTGAGTGTTTTCAATAATATATAGCCATTAGTCTCAACTCTCAAGTGAGTCCAAAAACTTTAGAGAATGAGAAATATTTCAGAAATAATTTATTACCAGCTCCTAGATTCAACATCTATCAACATGGATAGGACCATTTTCCCAAAGATAGTAGTTTTTTTTTTTTTTTTTGGTATATAAAGATAGTAGTTTTTTATATATGTATAAAGATCTTATTCTAAAAAGTTTTATGAGCACGTCAATTATGATTTATATAACCTAAGAAGCATTGCCATTGGAAATAGCATAAGTTGAAACCTCCCCCCCCCCTTTCTCTCTCCCTCCTCCCCTAGCCCCATAAAGAAAAATAGCATACACATTGAAAATATATACATGTATGGAAACAATTCAATCAAAAGATTAAAATATTAGGTGAAGGCAAATGAATGGGCATTATATTTCTAACACACCCTCACACAAGCGCTCATTTGGCTTGAAGGGTGGATAATACACACACCCATCTACATGTGCTAAAATATTCCACAATTAAATATTTATTAGAAGAATGGCGGCAGCAAGAATCGAACTCCAGACTACTTTGACATAGAGGCTCTGATATCATAGAAAAAATTAATTAAACCCAAAAACTCAAACCGTTAGTCCAAGTGTATGACTTCAATTAAGTGATGTCTTATAAGGAAAATTGCAAATGCTTGTTGTACTCGAATTCCGAAATCAAAATTCATAAGCAATAATTTTGATAGGGAGATGATTAGTCAGGATCTTCTCTATTTTAGAATCACATATCATTACCATTATATATCGTAACAACCAACCCATTTGCTCATAATGGTATATCTTTAGATAGTAACCGTAGTTAATAGTCGGTCTTATATTTATTATATATGTAGCAGGACACTGGTAATAATCATTCTCGCTATAGATTGTAAGTTTGTAACAACCCCTTCCCCTATGATAAATAATACAGAAATGTACAGCGCTCAATATTGTCAGCTTAATTGGCAATAAAGTATTCACAATTTATTAATTTAAAGAGACGACAGTATTGTAATAATAAATCCTACGTCTTATCTCCGCTTCCTATTGGAAGTATCTCAAGTTTGGGGTTGAAAATATTCATACCTCACGAAAAAGAAATTGAACTCCTCCAATCAGATCAAGTTGATTCACAAGAAACTTTGGTGTGCTAGGTAAAGGCTCAACAACTTCATCAGGAACTTCATAAAACATGTTAGCTAACATGGAAATAAGCTTACAATGAACTAATTCTGCCCAAGAATTCCTCCTGCTGGTTTCTATTAGTGCTTTGATAACCTAAATGCAGATGGTATGTAACTAAATTAAAGAGACATCATCAATAATGGTTATATATTTATATTGACATAAAGCACATTAACGATCCAAATAAAGAAATAAAAGGCTAAATAAAGATCCAACACAAAAAAAGACTTGATTAACAAACTCCAGTCTTAAAAATTGTTTTGTGGCTTGATTTCATAAAGCAACACAACTTACGTATAGTGATACGATTGTGCCTAGATATAAATCTAACAGGGTATATGAGAGGAAGAGAAGTAGATGATTACAGCCCCTCTTACAACTGTTGAGTCAGCATCAATTGGTTAGAGGGGAAATCAAGGGGTCAGAGTCACGCAGATGGCATCACAGGAGGTTGGTTACAAATAGCAAGTGGAGGATCATTTTGGGAGCATCTTGGGAATATTAGGACCTTTTGGTATTGGTATTGGTATTGGGAGAGAACAGGGCCTCTCCAATTGCTCTGGGTAGTAGTAACACTTGGGAGACTATTATTGTAATTTTTCCTTTCAGTTACAAACAGTATTTTCATTACTGTAATTCCGGATTGGAATGGTGAAGGATTCAGTCTTGATCATTGTTATTTTCCCAACTTTCCTTATCTTATTATTTCTGCTCCTATCATATAGCCATATGTCCTAGAAGGGGAGATAAAGAAACTGTAGCCATAGATAAGGAAGACACAATACTGGAAACTAACGAATAGCTAGAGAATAGAATTGGAAGTATATCCTGTGTGTCATTTCATTCAAAAAAATTGTTATGTAAAACATGATCAAGAAAATTTTACAGAAATTATTTGGCCAACAACAATGCTTGCTGCTCGGACAAAAAAAGGGCAAATCCCGATGCACAACGCTCCCCTGACTTTGCAAGGCTATGGATGAGGGTTGATTGTAGGTAGCCTTACACTTGCATTTCTGCAAACAGACTGCTTTCCAAACTCGAACCGTGACCTTTCGATCACAAAAGAGCAACTTTTCTCTATACTATGATAGGAAAGAAGTGAAAGAGAGCGAGATAGAGATGAAAAAAAAATTATAAAGATTTAAGTAGTGCGAGAAAATTGGAGCCAAGAGAGACAAATAGGGAAAATCATAGTGAGAAAATGAAGATGAGGATTATGTGATAGTAACTATGAAAGAGACGGTTCCAATCATTTGTCTTCAATGAGTGGTTACAAACCAGGACAAAGAATGAAGAAAAAGAAAGAAAAGGAAGTAGCATGAAACTATGAAAGTAAAATGGACTTGACAGAGAAGAAGAAAAGGCTTGGCATTAAAAGTTACACTGTAATAAAGGGAAGGGACAAACCTAATAGAATGCAGTATGAAACAAAATTGGGATTTCCATGATATTCTGGTAGATAAAAATAAGGGGAGTAGCATTTCTCACCCTTATGTCAAGAACTTGTATTCGGTTTCTCTGAATCTTTCCTCTATCACAGACAAAATAAAGCAAACAACTGAGTGCAGACGCCCAGACAGATTCCTCCTTTTCTTCAGTCTGTATAAAATGTTACAAGAACGGCATGATCAGACCATTATCAAAAATAGAGCTGAGAGACAACACAATTATTGTAAAAATCTTCATATGAAATAATAAGAGTAACATGGTGTTATAAAACTCCCACTATGTGCAGGGTCTAGGGAAGGGCCAAACAATTGTCTGGGTCTATAGTAGGCACAGCCTTACATTACATTTGCAAGAGGCTGGTTACATAAATTGAACCAGTGACCTCGTGATCACATGGCAACAACACCAACTGTAAGGTTCCCCTTCGAATAATCTTCATATGAAATATACAACCAAAAAGCTTTATTAATCCACCAAAGCAAAGTGAGTGACCACAATCTTTCTTAAAGATCTAAAACCTTGGCAAACCATCATCAAAAATTTCTTGCTCCTAATTCTTCAATCCACCTTTTGCATAATCCCATTTGAATATGTGTGTTATTTCATAAAAAATAATAAAACAGCATATTAGGACATGCAAATATCATAATTTTTCAAACACAAGGACTTTCGATTGCATCAATGATTACTTTACTAACTTGGCACAACATTCAAAAAGCAAGCATTCAGTTCTCCATAGACCTTCAAATTTGAAGCTTTGATATTAGAACAAGTAAAATGATATGAATTTGAAGTACTATTAAAAAAAGAAAAGAAAAAAAGACCTTTAACAGTGACAAAACACCCTTTTCCTCATTTTGGTCCTCCAAAAAGATTTGACCAACACATCTATAACATCCTCCAACAGCGTATCATATATAACAGAAGTAATTACTAAATCAACATCAACAATAACTTTATCCCAAACTAATTCAGGTAAATGATAGATGAACCCAAATGAAAAATCGAGAGAAAAGAAGGGGGAAACAAATAAAATAAAATAAATGAAGAAAGGAATAAATATTTAAAAAGAAAAATACAAAAAAAAAAAAAATTAAGTGAAAATAATATAGATAAGAAAGAAAAATAAATAAGAGGAAAAAATTAATTAAAAATTAGTAAAAATAGATAAATAAAAGGAAAAAATAAATTAGATAGGAAAATACATAAATAAATAAATAAAAAGGGAAATATAGGAAAAAAAAGACTAGACGAAGACCGCTTGAAACATAGGAAGAAAAATGCGTCTAGCAAATAGCTTTCCTCCA
Organism: Gastrolobium villosum; assembly: GCA_032173675.1. NCBI lineage: Eukaryota > Viridiplantae > Streptophyta > Magnoliopsida > Fabales > Fabaceae > Gastrolobium > Gastrolobium villosum. The sequence continues at coordinate 46,390 of JAVKPL010007658.1, forward strand.
ATCTGTCCTAAAACACACCATTCACCAATCTGATTCTCACTCCATTAAGTCTTGTTTTACTACTTTCCCCTGATTAAGTTTCGGCTAACCTCTTCCTCTCTTTGTATCAAGCTTTTGGTAACAAATTTCTGTTCTCATAGGAGCATCTAGGGGTCTTCGCATTATATGCCCAAACCATCTCAATAAGGAAAGCAATAAGACAATCAATAAAATTATCCTAGCCAAGAAAGTTTATAAAGAAACAAAAGCAATAATCTTCTCCTAAGAATTCTTTTTTCTACTACATGTTGGTCAATAGGGAAAGGAGGATCAATAATACCTGTACCAGAAGTAGTAGTATCTCATACAAAATATTTAAAATCCAAGACTCTAAATTATCAATTGCAGAGAAAGTATCCAATTTGTTCTGAGAATTTCCTTTTCTGCTCCCTTGGGCCATAAATTGAGTGTCACTGTCATAAAAAGATTCTTGAGAATATTCTTCTTCAATTGTGGAAGCATCATCAGTTATCATTGGTTCTAGGAGATGAGCATGAACCCCAAGATTTAGAATTAAATCAAATGCTCGAACTCTGCAAGCTGCTTCAGAAGAACTAAGCATCTCCTGAAAGATGCATTTGAAAATTAAATTAGTAACAAGGAACAAAAAAACACTTAAAAATATAGGCATAATAGGAAAAAGTACTTTTTTTATACATCACCTCAAGCATACAAAGAGTGAGTGGAGTAGCAATCCGAAAATCCAAAACATACCTGCAAAACAATATTTTTTGTGGCCATCATACATGATCAACTAACAGAACAGCACACCTACCATCAAAATGTAAACAATAACCCATATCATTTTCCCCTGATTTCCAAAATTAATTCCTTCCTTTCCAGTACTTCAATAATTATTTTTAATCAGCCTATTTGTTTTTTAAGTTGTGATGAGACAGGACTCCCAAAATAATGTTTTAATAATAAAAAACAGGAATACGTAATCAAGTTTTGATGCAAACATTAGTACCGAGAGAAAGACATGATTTGGGATAAACAGTTGGTGACCAAGAATGGAATAAAATATAAACACACAACAAGTGAATTGAAACATACATGTCAATAACTAGTTTAATAAGGACGCTCACAGCCACATCCATTGATGGTTTTCCACCGTTATTGCGTAGCCTAGTTGACATTGTCATGACATTGGTATTTGGTGAAGAAATCTCTGAGCAAACTGCAGCAATAACTTCACATACCTCGGCTGGGTTCAATCGCAAAGGCTGTTGCTCACTGGTCAGCATAAGATAATATTTTGAGATGTATAGAAAGAGACAATAAATCAATTATAAATAACCTGTGGATGATCAATAACTGTAAATTTCTTCTATGAAAACACAAGCAATATGCAATTTTCTGTTCAAAAAATATAATAATTAATTAATATTAATAGCAAATTTTTCTTATCTTTTTTCTCCCATGTATTTTTCTCTTTTATTTATCATTATTTTCTTTTCTTTTTCCTTTTAATTGTTTTCTGCTATACTTTTTAATTTCTAGTGTTACTTAAATAAAAACCACTCCCCATTAAACCTGACTAGCGAGTGTGGGGTTGAAAAAATCTTTGTACACAGCCTTACCCTTGCATAATTGCAAAAAGATTTCCTGGATTCGAACCCATGACCTTTCTAGTGTTACTTAAATATTTTTTTAAATTTATTTTTATCCTTTCTTTTTTGGTTTTTGGTTTTTTTTTTCCTCAATCTTTACGTACTTTTCATTTGGGTTCATCTACCACGACCCCAATTAATTTGGAATAAACGTGTTGTTGATGTTGATGATGTATTTTGATAAAAATAATTAATAATTAATATGGATTCAAAAGTAAGCAGAAAGTAAGAAAATGAATCAAAACAGCCATCAAGAATCAGAAAGGAAGAGAAGAAGGAGACAACAGATGAAGATGGTGATTAAACAGAAAGGTTAATAATTATATGCATGAAAAATATGCCTGTATGCTTTCATAATCATGCGTAGGTCACAGAACTTCCTCTCCAAAAGTATTACATAGTCAGAGCACTTATATAAGCAAACAAATGATAAGGAAACATGAGGTGATATATTCCAGAGCAAATGATAGCAGTATATCGAGGGTCTCTTTATGTAAACCTAAAAGTTTCAGGATCACATATTATTATAATAGAAATTCCCACCATTAAATTTATATATTTCTTATTGCAGTTAATTCTCATTGAATGATGAACAAATTTCGGAATCTGAATTGGAAGCAATTACAGCCATTTGATTTGTCCAAAGCGATACACAACTGAAAACATGTGTTAAGGCACCCATTTTGGGATGGAGGAACAAAAACTTGTTATAAAATTATTTTGAAATTTTTTTCTATCTATACCTGTAACAACGATACTGGAAGAGCTGTCGAGCTCGAGGACGGAATGTACTCAGAGGAGAATCCTCCCTGTAGAAAACGCGATGTTCAGAATAGCAAATGACATCATCAAAAGCATTTAACAAATCACTAGTAGTGAAAAAAAATAAACAGATGTTCTGATTCACCTTGTGACTGTGAGTAAAAAAGAAAATATTAAACTCTAACAAAGCAATTCAATTATTTGTCATAAAATCTCACTCATATAAACAGCATTTTAATTCAAGGAACATTTAATTCTTTATGTATTTGTGGTTAACAAAGTTATTGCCAACCAAAACTCAAAATTACTGCATAGACAATACTTTAAGAATAAGATAAATTTATAAAGGAGGAAAGAACAAAATTATAAGAACGATAATAAGAGATCACCTAAAAATAAACATAAAAACAAGACAAAAATATATTAGAAACAGAAAACCTGACTTTATAAAATCAATGCAACATAGCCCTCAAATGTGTCTATGAAAATTATAGGGATTAATACTCCTATATTCGTACTAATATTCTAGGTAAAACACCAATACAATAACACTCCTAACACAAATATGCCTAATGGGTAAGAAATTTCCTAGCACGCTAATGCAACAAGGCCCAAACTTCTCCAAATTCCTTTAATAAGCAAAATGAAACAAAAGAGAGAGAGAATAAAAAAAATCAGAGCAAAAAGTTATCTGATTGAAGAACATGCCAAACTTGATGAGGGCCTGTTTTTGTGCGTTTAGATGCTGTTATTGCTCTTAGGTGGGGACGAGCAGATGCAGAATTAGTAATTGATGTTACTGGAGAAGACTGCAATAGTTGATCCAGGTAAGGCATATCATCAGTTCCAAAATATTTCCATGGTTGCCCCTTCATCTTAGCTTCAATGTCTCCTAGAAGTAGAGCTGCAGCACCTACTTCTAAGAAATTATGTGCTCTCATGTCTTGTGAATTCACAGCACTATCACTGCATTAAATATGTTAGAAAAAACAAAATAGATTTCTGAAGCAATATAAAATGGGATAAATTAACAATAATAGCAGAAATATGAGTTGCAGCGACCATTAACCAAACACCTAGACCTGTAAACCAACACCAAGTATAAAAGACTATTTACTTTTCATTTGGCATTGATGATGACTGCTGTTCCTCAAGCCAGCGCCATTGCAGAACATCATGGGCAATGAACCCAAGTTCATCCTTTTCATCAATTTTTTCGATTTTTGATAACTTTGAAACCAAGGAAGTGGCTGAATCCTTCTCCAGTGTTTCTGGGACACTTGCTGGACACAGCTGGGAATTGAAGGATTTACTCAATAACGTTGACAATGTTGGCAGCGATTGTCCAGATGCAGAAGGTGGTCCAGCAAATGAAGCTGGCTGAAAAAGCCGCTTTGGAATGTGTTGCGCGACTAGGGAACGCACATAACTCAGTGACTTCACAACTGCCTCAGAAGCAAAGCTAGATACTGGCAAAGGAGATGTATTTGTGGATGTTGTTGATGCACCCAATGGTTGATTCAAAGATCTTGACCATGGTCGATTCAGGTTAATATCACATTCAGTAATAATGGTTGAACAAAAACGATCTATCTGAAGTAAAGTCTCCTCGCTTGGTTTGTATCTGTATAAATTAACTAGTTGAGAACTCTTAATAGCATACATAGCAACTAACAAAAGGATGGTTTCATGTCCAATATGAAGGCATAAAAGGAAAAATGTTAGCTGCAAGTATGAATCTAAAGAAAATGCATTCAAGTTATCATTTATCAATAAAAGAGTAATTAAACAAATGACAAAATAACACCAAGTCTAAAGGATCACCAACCCCCTTCCCCCAAAACAAACAGAAAAGCCCAATCCATATTCCAAGACTTTTTGGCATAAGCAAGAATGGCAAGAGACTGCAGTAACAATACTCTCTTCTTTTTGGTGTGAAGTTAAAGATTGGGGGTGCGGGTGGGGATGGGGGGTGTAAAATAAGTTAACATTATAGTAACATACAGTTTCAAGAAATGAGGACGGCAGAGAGACAGATGATGTCCAGCGGATAAAATGTCATGATAAAATAGAATATCCATTTATTCAAGTAACATACCTCAGAAGATACCGTTTCAGAAGTGTCACACACCTTCTGACTACTGCAGGACTGGTGAAAATGGAGTCAATGTTAGCAGAAGAAATTGGAACTCAAAATGGTTCACATAATACTAAACAGCAAAGTAATGAAGAAAATGAAATAATTAACAATGCAAATCTAAATCACAAGAAGTAAAACAGTTGCATAATAAGTCTAAAAAATACAAGGGCATCCATGTGAAAATTTTGATGCTGAGAAGAATAATGGTTTTGTGCAATTGGAACAGATCACTAAATAACCCTTGTCAACAAACAAATGGGACAATTACCTTCGCTCCCTCTCTGCAATAGTATGCTCCAGAAGTGCACTATAAGCCAAATCTGTGGTTGCAGGGGCTGCCAAATAGTCCTGCAATCATACATTTGGGTCATAAAATTAGTCAAGACCTTGTGTGTTATTGAATATCAAATATAACGGCGCTGTAATTTGCAACAGCATGGGATTTCAGTCATAGTGTATCATGAATGATGACAGGTACACATGGCATTAAAAGGTGGCCAGAAGATAGTGTACAAAATTATATGGCAGCTAGTAAAGTTCATACATGTGGAGAAAGTATAATGAATTCAGCTTTCCTCCCAGCAAAATAACGAATCCCAATTTGACGAAGTTATTGCTTTCACATTCAGCCATGTACACAAATACTTGAAAAGACATATTGCCGATACAAAATGTTTGCATTAGAATAGATGGTACACTATTTTAAACTTCATGAAACGATTGAAGATTAGGGAAGCGACATTTGCACTAAAAGTTATACAATAAATTACAACACTTTTTTTCCAAAAATTCATGACACATAGTAATTGTGTCCCGGGTAAATTGATGCACTGCCTGCATAATGAGTTAAAAACAAGAACGAAAAGAAAAAGAGGCAAGTATCATCACTTACTTAGAAATTACTTTTAAAATTTCTGGTGCATGTAGCAATACTTGTCGCATAAATTGCTGAAAAATAACTAAAAAAAATAGGCGGCGGGGGATTAAAAATAATAAAAAAGCATTTATTCATTACTTAAGTTAAGAAAACCATAGTGAGAATTAATCAGAGATTAAACTAGAAAATAAATTATTAAGGATGAGATTAACTGATAATTAACTCGCCATAGCAATGATAGAAGTGTCCTTCCCCACTTCTAAACTAAAGTTATCATTCTTACATAGCTGAGCATATGTAAGAAACTAAGGTTGATCACTTGATCCTACTTACTTTCCGTGCAATGAGGATTAAGACGAACGACTTTCCATTGCTTGGCATCAGAGAGAAAACATAATTTCAGCTAAACAGTCCACATTACGAAAAAAACTTTAAAAAAATTAAAAAATAATTTTTCTCCAGCCATGCCGAATTTTTTATTTTATTTTCCATTTCCAAAAGCGCCATGAATTCCAAATTAAAACGACAACAAAATCAAGATTAAAGCTCTACAAAATTGAAAAACAAAAACCGGGAATCGAAAGGGAAATCGGGAGAATCAAAGGAAAATGACGAACCCGAAGGGTCCTTGAAGGTTCAATGGTGGAAGTGAGGGGTGAGGAGAGGCAGTCGGCGACGGCACGGCGTAGAGGCTCAGGAAGCTTCTTGAGGAAGGAGGATCTCAACCTGGATATAGCCGCTAACTGAAACCTTGAACTTCCGGGTCCGGGGCTCCGAGAGGGACTGAAGGTGGTGGAAGACATGACTCTAAGTTTCCCCAAACAGTACCCAAAGCCTCACTCCGAATCTCCAATTGGAATTTGTCTACACATTTGAATCATCCAAAACACATAAAGGAACATTGGTTCATCAGATTTAGAATGGAATTCGCCAACCGAGTCTCTGTGACTGTGTGTACGTAGAGACCGGGTTTTATGAGCTGTCATGCGCTACCAAAATATAATAAAATATATATATATATATATATATGAAATATTATTTTCCTTTCACATAAGATAAGCTATCTTATATAAAAAGAGACTAACAAAGCCGTATGGAAAAAATATTTTTACAGTCATTTTGTCCTGGCCTCGAAGTATGATCCGAGGCTAGCTTTTCATTTCCGATCACCTTGTTCTCGGAGTACAGCCCGAAGGCTAGCTCCTCATTTTTCTCCTCGGAGTACTCCTTCGGTCTCCTTGTCCTCCGAGTTTCGCTACCAGAGGAAGAATGAGACTAATCCCCCTTAGAGGACAGAGACATATCCTCTAGTCCCCAAAGATTTTCTAATAATTTACTTAAGACATGGTTTGAACCCTTGACCCAAGTAAATCCTTGGGGGTTGAGTAGGCTCCACCTTTGAATTGTGTGTATAGGAGAAAAATATTTTCTCATGTAACATGAGAAAATATTAACTCATCAATTAATATAAGGAAATAAAAAAATAAAACGACGTAGTTTAATCATGACGTACGTCATGATTAACAAACAATAATCCCATCATTTTTTCAGTCGCTTGACGTCCAACAGTGATAGATGTATGGTTATAATTCTCCAGATTTAATACTTTCACTTGTTGTACGGTTACGATTCTCCTTACTTAATATATACGATATATATGATAAATAATTGTTTGCTGGACATCAAGCAACAACTTGAGAAATGTAAACCCCCATATATAAGACGGGTAGAGTTATATTTACAAATTTTTTGTTTACAAGCTCTTACAAATTATACTATATACTCCTAAAAGTACATAGTGTATAGTGTAGTTTGTAATAATTTGTAAATATAACTTATTTATATAAAGTATGTGATTTATGTTTCTCATATTATCTGAGATAATTTTAAGTTATGTACATATAAAATTGTATAAAGCTTATAATAGAAGCGAAATAAAATATATATATATATATATATATATATATATCTCATATATTTTTTGTATGTATAAAAAATAAAATTTATATATAATAATAGAAATATTATTCCCGTATAATATTCTCAATTTGGTCCCTTTCGGGATGTGAAAATTCTTGTCTCTAGGGTTTTCCTTTTTCCTTTTTTCATTTTCTGTCTCGCTAGCTTCCTGGAAAACCAATGCAGTTTCCTTGTATGGAAGATCTTATGTGTGTCTAAATCTTAACATACTATCTTGTCTTAAACCTTTCTTATAATTAAGACCATTATTTAACTAAGGAGAGGTGAGAGATATAGTGTCGAAGTAATCAAAGTCTTAATTAATACTTTATTTCTTTTCCTTTCCATTTTTCATTATCTAAGCATTTTATTTTTCCCAATTTATGTCAATTAAATATTGGAAAAAAGGTTTCTAAAGTTATTTTACAAATATAATTATAATATTAAAATTATTTTTTTTCTTTCTGCCACGTCAGCTAATAATATCTGGAAAAAAAAAAGTTAAACTTTATTATTATAATTATAGCTTACCGATAAAATATAATTGAAATCACTGTGTTGCAGATTATTTATTTTTAGAATAACTATGAAAAAATTAACCCTTAAATATTATAGAACACTCTCGCCGATAATCAGTTTCAATGATGAAAAATGTTTCTCACATGTGAATAGTCAGTTCAAATTGTGTTTTACAGTGTTAGAAGACATGCCGATTACGGGATTTCGTAAGACTTAGTTAATAAAGTAATTAACCATTTTAATCTTGAATCATTATCCTGCGACGTTTATCTTGACTTTGCATACCGGAAATTACTCTACCTGCTAATTTTCTTTTTTCGGCTTGACAAAGTTGTTGGACCATGATGACATGAGTTGCGTTTAGTTCACACCTATTTTTCTCTTATCCTTCATTTGGTTTTGTCCCTAATCAAATTTAAAGTATTCTTTTCAATTATCACCCCTAAGGCGCAATTCAATGGCCACTTTACGACTTCAAAAAAAAAAAAATATGTTGACAAATTTCTTTTATAATTTTTTTATCCTTGATTTGGTTTTGTCCCTAATCAAATTTAAAGTATTCTTTTCAATCATCACCCCTAAGGCGCAATTCAATGGCCACTTTACGACTTAAAAAAAAATCGTTTACAAATTTTTTTTATAATTTTTTATAAATTATAAAAGTGTGTGAGTGTGACAACTCCACTATCACTATATAATGTCATTTTTGTAAAATTTTGTAAAAAAAAAAAAATTGTAAATATAACCCTTCACAAATATAAACAGTGAAAATAAATGTACAGAAAATTATTATCGATAATTTCTATAAAAAAAATTAATGATATCACTACACCTTCTAAATTCTCAGATCATACATACAAATTTACATCATTATATTAAATCTATAGTGTATTTACATTAGCTTGTCATTTAAATAAAGTAATTTAAGTTAAATAAATAACAATGTAAAATTATATTACATAGTTATTCCATAAAGAAATACAAGAAATAAATTAACAATAATTATAATAAATTTAAAGAAAATATTTTCAACTTATTATAATCCACGTTTATCTATTTACATATATCGTGATGCAATTAAGTAAAAGTTTATAAGTTGGACAATACCAGAATGAGTCATGACATTTGGAATAAAATAAAAATCAAATTAATTTTTTAAAAGCAATGCCAAAAATATAATAAAAGTTTTAACTTCTGAAATAGTTAAGTTAAAGTCTTTAATTTAATTTTCTCCAAACTTTTTAACTAATTAGAGTAGCCGAACTAGTCCAATAAGCTCAAATATATATTTATGATATTCCTCTATTAAATTCAAAGTCTTCAAAATACATTAACATTAGTCCAACGCTTCCAGTCATCATATCAAGGCTTAACTTCAAATTTATAATTTACTAAACATGACTTGCCATTATTATTTTTTATTTTTATTTTTTTATAGATTCCAACTGATTTCTGTATCTTAAGTAATAATGGGGAAGTGGGGTGGGTAAGGGTATTTGGTATGGAATTCGCGGAAGTAGGGTGAGAAATATTTAATCACCATATTTGGTATGAGTATTGTGAATAAAAATCTCCTGGTAATCTTTTGATATTTTTTTTGGTTAGGGTCTTAGATTCTATGTAAATTATGTTGAGTCAAATAATTATTCCATCAATATTTTATTATCAACCAAATATAATTTTTTCATAACTTATCCGGCTAAAAAAATTCCCACCAAATCCTTATATAAATTCAATTTGTAGATACGCACTTCCCTCCCTTATTCCTTCTAGATGTCTAAACGCGTCTCCTCTCACTTTTTTATTTTCTTGGCTCTCATTTATCTTATTGTCTCAATATCCCATGTCCTTTTTTTATTTTGTATTTAGAGTATGTTTGGATTATTTTTTTTAAATTAAAAATTACTTATAAGTTAAAGTTATTTTTTTAAAAAAATTAAAAATTATTTGATGATTATATAAAAAATTTAACTTAAAAATTATTTAAAAGCACATATTTTAAGAAATTTATCTCTTTTTTTTTTTTATAAATAGAAATTTATCTCTTTATCTATATAGTTTTTCGTTAAAAAAAACACACAATTCAAGAAAAGTTAATAAGAGCTTAAAAAAACTCCTTTTAGAAGATTTTGACTTTTAGCATTTTTCTTCATTATAAAAAAAAGTTTTTTCATTATAAGAATTTTTCTCAAAACTTATTTTGCCAAATTTTTGCTTATAAGTAACTTATAAAAAAATATTCAAAGAAACACTTATATTCATTGTGATTATAATGTGTATCACTTAATTTCTGTACGATAAAAGTATTCAAATTATAAAAATGTGAAAATATATTTAATAAATAATTATAAAGAAAATATCAAAATATTCTCACTAAAGGGTTTTGATTTCCAATCAAAGAGTCAAACTCGTGCCTCATTTCCATGACTTTTTCAATAGAAACCTATCACTGATCAATAAAATATCGCCAATTGAAATGCACAACATATTATAATCAAAAGTAGCACAAACAAGCTACAAACAGGACCGAGGGACAATATTCAAGGGAAAATGTAACAAGCATCCAACAGAAAATTCGCGCATCATATGAAGATAACTTCATCTTATGTATAATATGTTTTACGAGCAGTACTCGATGGGTAGATTGGGCTATAAAAGAGAATATATGAATCGTGGGTTAGGATCAGAGCAATACCTTTTTCATCCCAATTCCCAACAGCAGCATTGGGAAAGAATTGCTCGAGAAAATCCAGAGCATCTCTGAATAGTTTTATAATGTCTTGGAGCAGAAGAGGCAATAGCAGCGCTATCGTGGTGGAATAGTTCTAAACTCAGCGACTACAAAAAGTTGTAGCAAGTGGCGGATCCAGTAAAATAATGAAGGGTGACACTCAATAAAGTCGGGTCTTCAACGTGATTTACGAGCAACTACCGACCGGCTCGATCTGATTTAGATCTAGATCTAGATTAGGTTTGGATAATGAAGATAGATAAGAAAAAAAATTCACATGAAAATAAATTAGAAGGAGGAAAATTAAAGGTGTTGGATATTGTAACAACCAACTAGGGTTATTATCAATAAATTTCACCGTTAGATCGATTAGTGGATCCAACGGTTATATTTATTTCCATCTTTTTATAATTATTTTACCTATATTTAATATGAAAACATTAAATATAGGAAATCATAACCATATAAAGATAAAAATAAATATAAAGTATTAAATATGGGAATCATAACCATATAAAGATGAAAATAAATATAACTGTTGGATCAGCATAATTATTTTAACGGTGAAATTGAAAATTGATTGGTAATAACATTTGTAGTAACCTAATTGATTGTTATAATATCCTACCAAAAATTAAATTGGAAAAACTTAAATTTTTTTAAAAAAATTACATCATATTTAAGGGTGGGCACTTGCCCCCTTCTCCCCTTACTGGATCCGCCTCTGATTCTAGCCACATAGCATTTTTATTTACCTTTTCCTTTTGGACAAAACACCTAATATTCTTTCCATTATAAACAATTTCAATTCATGATTATAAAAATAAAATAAAAAACTTTTAAATTTTAGGATGTTATTTTTAGGAAAAAAAATATGTGTCATTTTAGATAGCACAAATACACTTTTAACTTTTTAAGAGAGAAATAGATATGAAGATATGAGAATGAGACACATTTTTTTTCAATAGAACCCTCACCTCTTTATATTTATCTATCTTTCAAAATGACATAAGTTCGTGTCATTTAAAATAACACACATTTTTTCATACTTTTAACTAGGGTTGTTTTTAATTTTTTTTATTTATAACTTAGTGTTTTATTTATTATATGTATTTTTAACATTTTATATAATAAGGATATTTTTTTATAGTGAGGGTTGCAATTAATAGGGGTGACAAAGCGGTACAAGCATGTTTGTCCAATTTTTAAAATTGGGTTGAGAATATTAAAAATGATTCTTATTTTATGATTCTTAAAATATTATTTTATTCCATCACACATTCTCATTTATTTATTTATTTTCAAACATAAATATATGTTAATATTTTATCTAACAATCTCCAGGAGCTCGTTTTTCCTTCAATACATGGATAACCACCATCATAAACAAGTATTATTTTTTTTATCTGAAGCTTGAGATAAAATTTTTGGACATAACAAAAGTTAGGCATGACAATAAAACACTACTTTATACTAAAAAAATAAATTCACGGGATAACCCATTTTAATCCGTCTTAATATGAGGCGAATTGGATTGAACTGGTTAGTTGATAGTCAACTCAACCCGTCAAAACAAGTAAGTCAAATAAGTCAACTTTAAAGGGTTAAATTCATTTTGTCACCCCTAACTAATAAGGACAATATATCTAAATACAAGAGTTTAAACGATAAAATCACATGATATTAAAATTTAAAGTGATATAACCTATAATTACAATGAATATATAGGTGAAGGTTTTCCTGTAATTAATTACTAACTTCAACTCTTTTGAATTAAATTATAATTACAAACGTGAAATAATAAAATTATGCAATAAGATAACTAATGTTGGAACTTGGAACTACAGGTATAGAATGACTGTAATATTTGTTTTCACCATTTAACTGTAATAAATTATTACTTTTGATTAATTGATCGTTTGGTTAATAATTGGAATGTTAAAAATTATGACATAATTTATTTCACTCCAAAATGATTTTAATTTTTTATTTAAGATTAAAAATGTTTAAAGAAATATAATTATAAATGTAATTGTAAAAAAATTATAAAGAAAATATCATGTAAACATGAAAAAATTAATCATTTTATAGATTTTTAAGCCACCAAATACTTTGAAATTCCGTTTGTTTGGCCTTTTAAAAAAGGAAAAAGTATTTCTCCAAGATAAAATTATCTCTAGTGAGCTCGAAACGACGTTATTTTGGATTATAAGATTAAAAAATTATAATGATAAAGACTAATATATCCCTACAATATATTATAATTACAAAAATACCTTTATTTCTGCCTCAAAACTACGTCGTTTTGGGCTCACCGGAGATAACTTATCTCCATTGACCGGATAAATCCTTTACCCTTAAAAAATAGCTTTTATATTTTATTTATTTTAAAAGTATTTTAAAAGACTAATATAACCCTTAATTTTTTTTGTTTAAAATGTTAAGATTGTAGGTACAATATATGTTTTAATGATACCAAAGTGTCAAAAACAAAAAGAGAAGTGCATTGATCAATAGCGAAAATCATAAATCATATGTGGATATTGACGATGTATGATGTAGACACATAAAAAGAGTGATGTCATATCAAAGTGGCAAGATCATTGGATCAAGAGCAACACCAAGATCAAAGACAACTAACCATGGACAACATCTAAGAGAAGTACAATATCATAGCCATGGGGAAAAATGATCAAAAACAACAAAGTGTCAAGCATTGTCATATCCAACAAGTCAAAGCATGAAGTTCAAGAAAAGATCCAAGACATATGACATAAAGCTAAGTCTAAAATCATATTTGGAATATATCTTTAGGACTTAGAATATATTTGAGGGTATATGATAGAATAAATTGCATGGTCTCAAAGTTTTTCTCAAATTAAACGTGTTTTTCAAATTGCATAATCATAATTTTTATGATTGCATAATCATAAGCTTGCTTGCCGTGGTGTGTCAGGTCGCGGGTTCGAATCAGCCTCTCTGCAAAAAGCAGGGGAAAGGCTGCCTAGAGTATTCCCTTTCCCAGACACTCACGAAGTGGGTATTTGAACTGGGTCGACCCTTTTATAATCATAATTTTTATACACTTGAAAGAAAATTGAAAAATCCAAGGAAAAGATCTTTGACATGTTTTATAACTTCAAAACATATTTATCAAGTCAGGATTTTCCACTAAAAGTGGTTGGAAGCAAGCTAGAACACATTTGAACCTAAAATTTGTTGCTTAATTTTTCTGCTTCCTTCCATACAACTTTTCGTATCTAAGATGATGGATTTGGATCTTGTGTTCTACGTAAAAGTTGTAGATATTTTTTTTATCTTTCCAATGAGACCAAGGTCACATCAATCTGACAAGTATAACTCAAGTTATGCTCAAAATACGAAACAATATTCTTGCTATCAATAAAGTATTCGAATACTTGATGCAATATTCGAATACCTGATGAAGTATTCGAATACCACACGAAAAGTATTCGAATACTTGCTGGGCAGAAGGCCTATAACGACTATAAACGTCTATAAATGAAGTATTAGAATACCACACGAAAAGTATTCGATTACTTACTGAGCATAATGCATAAAACGGCTATAAACGACTAGTTTTCAATGGAAACACTATAAATACATTCCTTATGACCCTAAAACATAGAGATAACCATTCCTACACATCATAAGGATGATTTGAGAGCTTGTACACTATCATTTGCTTATTCTTTCATATCTTTCAATGATCAATTATATTTGAGCTCATATTTTGAAATTTCATATATCCATAGTGCTTCAAGTTGTATATCCACACACTTTGAGAGTGTATATTCATTTCATGATATTTCTCTTCTTATATTCTTGAGTTGAAATGGTTGTGAGACCATTGTTTGAGAGGTAGCCAAATACCTAAGTAAATTTGGAGTGAATTGCAAAGTTACCAAGTACCCGTAAACTTGGAGATTGTAAGGTATCCAAGAATCCAAAATCTTGGAAAATTGTAAAGGTTTGTCAAGCACCTATAAAACTTGAATATTAGTGAAAGAGTTGATCAAGCGGCTTCAGTATGGACGTAGGTCACAAGTGGTGGTGACCGAACCAGAATATATTGTGTTAGAATTCTCTAAAATCTAAACTCTTTATTTCTAACACTTTAATTACTTATTTGTATGTGCTAGTATAAGTTCTATAATTGTGATATATTATATATTATGGATTGTGTGAATGTTTTAATTAACTTTCCACATATCAAAATTTGCTTGAAATGATTATTTAGAAATTAGAAGGGAGTTTTTGCGAAAATTTTGTAATATTCAATTCACCCCATCTTGAGTATGGAAGCCAAATTCCTAACAAAAATGTCTCATCCAAACATTGTCTCATTATTTTCTCTTTACATTTAAAAATAATAATATTATTTTTATGACCAAAATTGATTTATTTTTTTTGCGTGGAAAAAGAGAGAGGAAATTATGCTTAAATGGGAAAATCCAAACTTGAGGGTTGATATATTTTACTGGGTTTAGCTTTTTTTTTTGGGCTTTGCCCCTTCTTAATACTAAGGGGGTGTTTGGTACCCGAGTTTTTTTTTTTTCCGGGATAACTTGCTATAAGAAAAATGAATCCTGTGATTGGTTCGTCTAAAATGAAAATAATTCCAGAGTTCAAACTTTTTCCGTCAAAGCTCCTCACGTCTTATTTACAGTGCAAAAAACAATTCTGAAAGTCCATTCAAAACTTGAAACTCTTTCGGTCCCGGGCAAATATAAAACGAGCTGTGCGTAATTTGACGAAAGTATCCTTCTTCTTGCATAAAGTGGAGCTTCCCCTAACAGGTTCTGCCATCTGATTCTTCTTGCATTATAATTTATCAGCAATTCTCCCTAGAGCATCCGCAAGCTTATCAAGTACAACAGTAAATGGCACTTGCAGCGTCTTTTTGTCGTTGGCGGTCGAAGTGAAAATTGATGTTCCGGGCTTGAAATTAACCACTTAGCATCTTCATCTCTTTCCAAGACATCAATTAATAGGCTTTACAGTGTTTCCTCCTCTCCATCGGTTGAAAGATGCTTCCTCTTGCGTCCCCTTTGAGATTACTAGGTCCTATTTCTGGATGCGTCCTTTTCACAAATTTTCCGATGACCGTGGCTCAGTAACAGATTCGTTTCTTCTCTCTAAGTAAAGTTATAATTTTTGAATGAAAAAAATAAAAGGTGGGGTTATTTTGGTAAAATAATCACATATTCCCACTAATATTTAATAACCAACCAAACACAAACTCAGTAAAATTAATCATATTTTTTCAGGAAAATATGGGTCTACCAAACAATTTTTCAGTAACATCCCAGTAAAATAAATTTCTAACTATATTCCGGTAATAATTATTTCCTGAATAAAATTTTTTTTCTCCTGTACCAAACGACCCCTAAAAAAAAGGGGGAAACTTAAAAAAAAACCTATAACTTTTCTAATAATCATTTACCATTTTCAAAAATTTTAAATTATTTATCCGAGTTAAAGTTTTTTTTTTATCATTTTCCTTGTGAAGTATATAAATAATCGGATTTTATAAGAGTTATGTTGTAATAAAAATGATTGTGTTATGTTATAGAGATTCGTTTTACGTGCCAGAATTTTTTTTGCTGCGGGCTCCACAAAATGTTATGTATGTAGGAAAATTTGTGTGACCATGTTGAATAATAGATGATAAACCTAAATAATAATTAAGAAAACTTTGAAGTTTTCCAAAAACAAAAAAAAAAAGGTTATCTGTTGGAAAGAATGGCATCGTCATCTTCCACAGCAACAAAAGGCCACTTGTGAACACTGAAACCTGAGACTCAGAATCAAAAGTGAGAAGCCATGGCAGTGAGAATAAACTGCTCCATACAGAACACACTCTGCCTCCTTAACCCTTCTCGGCTTTCCCTCCATTCCAGAGCTTCTCGCCTCAAGTTGAAGCCCCAATTGCATTTCTCTCTAAACCCATCTCGAAGAGCTTCGTTCTGCACCTGTGCCAGCACCAATATCACACCCTCAAATGATGAACCCTTTGTCCTCACCACCCCTCTCTACTACGTCAATGCCCCTCCCCATATGGGTAGCGCTTACACCACCATCGCCGCCGATGCCATTGCACGGTTCCAGGTGAAGTTCTCTACCCTCTTCTATTTTAGTGTAAATTATGTAACTTTGGCGCAATTCGAGAAATGGGTCGAGTTTGGAAATTGGAATTAACTGGTATAAATGATTGGGGATATCTGCATAACTGTTTCTCTTAAGCAAGTGTTTTTTTTTTCCCTATTACATGAGGTTTATATCATTTGACAGCGTCTATTGGGAAAGAAAGTTATATTCATTACTGGGACGGATGAGCATGGGGAGAAAATTGCAACTGCAGCCATGGCCCAGGGTTCTACCCCTTATGATCATTGCAATCTCATATCACAAGCTTACAAGACGCTTTGGAAAGATGTAATTTAATCTTTAGTTTTTACTGGAATTTAGTCCCGCTTTATTTAGTCTAATTCGTTGAACATTTCATCCTGATGTATTTTATTTTACGTTTTTGTGACATTCTTTTATTATTGCTTCTGATTGCAGTTAGATATTTCTTATGACAAGTTCATTAGAACAACTGATAGCAGGCATGAAGCTATTGTGAAGGAATTTTATTCAAGAGTGCTTGCCAATGGTGACATTTACCGAGCTGATTATGAAGGACTTTATTGTGTAAACTGTGAGGAATATAAGGTGATAGTTTGGACTTGAAGTTATAGCTCTGGGACTAGCAATATTTTCTGTTTAATTTGTACAAGCTCTTTATTTTGAAGGGTCTGATTACATTCTCTGTAACTGCAAGCAATATTTCTGTTTGCAACCCTCTAATATGAAAATGGATAACTTTCTCTAATGATGGAAAATCTTGATTGAGATTGTTGCTCTGCTTTAGGTTTACCATCTTAGTTTCACAGTTTTACCTTAAGAATGTATTACTATTTGATGCAGGATGAGAAGGAGCTACTTGATAATAATTGTTGTCCAGTGCACCTAAAGCCTTGTGCTTCAAGGAAAGAGGACAATTACTTTTTTGCACTGTCAAAATATCAAAAGTCCTTGGAGGAAACTTTGACTAAAAATCCAAATTTTGTGCAGCCATCTTTCCGTTTAAATGAAGTAAGGCAATGAGGGGTTCCTTTTTCTTTTTTGTCAGTATTATTATTATTATATATGAGCTCCCTCTGTCTGTCGCATTTTAAGTGTACTGCAGCTTTAAATTTCATTTTTAGAATTTACTTGACTGCATTCACTAGAGAAGATTCAGAATGGAAACTTATATGATTCTACGTTTGACATAGATAGAGTAAACCACTCATGATGTACATAAACTATTTTTACTCTTCTCAGGTCTTGGATTTTGAGTTCATGACAAGCACAGCCCAAAAACACTCCTAACATAACAAGACTCCTAAAACATTAAGAATCTTAATATTTGAAAAACATTCAATAATTCTAGTATTATAATCATACATGACTTTATATCTTATATGTTTATAAGGTCATGTAACTATACAGTTTTTAATGAAGTGATTTTATGGTCATGAATGCTATTGGATGTAGAAGATTATAACAACTAATAGTATCACATTCTTGCAGAGTTGGTTGAAGTACTGTTTTTTTTGTTCCCAAATTGATTTAACACTCTCTTTCTCCCTGTGTCTTCGTGTGTGCATGTTTTATACCTTATTGAGCTTGAACTCTAACTCAAATATTTGATATGTTCATCAGATCTGAACTTGATGTCATATTGTAAGAAAGTCAAGCTCAAGCTTGAATTTGAGTTTCAAATTAAAAAAAAATACAAATACCAAGAAAAAACACAAAAGATCTGAATGCCAAAACAATCAAATAGAAAAGATAACAAAAGGAAAAAAAGGAGAGGAAGGGGACCTTACAGTTATAAAAAAACAACTTTACTACTGCTCCGGTTTGCCCCCTTTCAAAATATTAATTTGAACAAACAATTTATGATGCTGAAGGATTAGAATTGCAAAAAAATATTTTGCAGATATTACAAAGAAGAAATGTTCCTAGGATTAACCAGTAAATTGCATTTTTTTTAAAATTTTTCGTGGAAGGGGTATATATAGATATCTTTATATGTATCTTCAGTATTCCTAGGATCAATTTACAACTTTTTCTTAAATCAACAAAAATAGTTATAAATATATCATCCATTTAGAATTGATTTGGCTTGGTTTAAATACAACCCTACCCCATCACGCTGTCCCAAAAAAAATGTTATCATGCTTTATAGCAGTTTCAGCTGGGAGATATTGGTATCTAATGAACTGCATAGTATATCTTTGGGAGAACTGAAAATGGTTTTTTTTTTTTTAATAATGGATTCTGCTTTTAAAATTTGTTTCTTATTTAAACTTAAAGGTTCAAAGCTGGATCAAAAGTGGCCTGAGGGACTTTTCCATTTCCCGAGCATCAGTTGATTGGGGCATCCCTCTTCCTAATGACAAGACTCAAACTATATATGTATGGTTTGATGCTTTACTAGGGTAAGAATTTTTATTTTATAGATTTTGCTTCTCGAACTTCACTTGGATCTATTCTATAAAATCTCAGTTCTGGACTATCATTATCAATGATTGACAGTTTCTTTATCGTTGCAAATTTGTTGCTGAAATGCATAAAAGTTCAAATTATGCACAACTATATGTATGGAAAAAGTGATACAGAAAAATTCAGACTTCTGTTATATTGTGTAATATCTTTCATTTATTGAATTGCAAATTACCTTACTAAACTTCTATTGAATTCTATTTCTTTAACTTTACCATCTGTGCAGCTATATATCAGCACTATCTGATGACCGGGAGCAGCCTGATTTACTAAATGCGGTTTCTTCAGGTTGGCCACCTGCATTGCACTTGATTGGTAAGGTATGTCACCTCTTTTGCTTCCTACTTTTGTAAATCTTTTTCTTAATACATTTTCCCTTTAAGTGAGAAATTTGCAGTTGCTTTCAGTTCCGTGGACTTGTAAAGTTAGAAGGATGTCATAATTCGTTTTTTGTTTTCATCTGGTTGGTGATCTGCCATTTTTTTCTGCTTGTAATGAGTTCATTATATTACAATATGTGAGGATCCTTTTCAGAAGTCCCAGTGTTTCATTTTTTCGCCCTAGGCTTTCCTTCTTTGCATCCTTCCCCCTGTGTGTTTGTGTGTACGTGAGAGGTTGCACATTTCTTTCCAACTTACATCAAGTTGTTTTACAATGAGATGCTACTTTGTTGCATGGTATATCTTTTTTAGAATCAAACAACATCATAAAATATGGATGCTTTTGATTCAAGCATTTGTTCTCTTTATGTGTGTGTGTGTGTATATATCTGTTTCATATTTTTTTGCAAAATGCTTCCTTGGACTTTTTACTTGCAATTCTGCTTCTTGGGTACTTACACAACGAAGCCATCTGTATTTTTGTGATGATTTTGCAACCCTTGATATATGTTAGTTAATCATTGACTTTTCTCTTATGATTATTAAGAGAAAGGAAGTTTCTATACTTCTTTAATCATTTTGCTACTTTGTAGGATATTCTTCGCTTCCATGCTGTTTATTGGCCAGCTATGCTAATGTCTGCTGGACTATGCCTTCCTAAAATGGTATTTGGCCATGGATTCTTGACAAAGGTATCTGTAGTTGAACCTGTTTACTATCTCATATTTCTTCTTGAGGAAACTCTAGAAGTAACTACGTTCTATTGTTTACCTTCTTTAGAAGAGGTGCTAAGTGTAAAACCTGAGCAAAATCAAGGCCAGAAATTATGTGTTTATCCTTTTTTTTCTCTTATAATAGCTGCTCCATTTTTATCATTATTATTGTTGATAATGATAGTAATAACAATATTATTATTATTTTTGTTGTTGTATTAATAATTATTATAATATTGCTGTTGTTATTGGTGGTCCTGGACGACAAAACTCAACGTTAACAATAATCATAGGAATTATTATTATTTTGTTAAAGTTTCTCAATGCTTCAAATGATTTTCCTGGAAAAGAATTACACGGATAAAGACTTTAAAATGGATAATTCATTTGAATTTACATTTGAATCTAAATGAATCATTCAATTCAAATGTAAATTGAATATACAATCAATTGTTCAATAAAATATGGGTCTCAGCGAAAGGTTGGAATATGAATCTATTTCTTATACATAATTTTATTTCATGCAGCAATGCTTTTTGTTTTGAAAATGTTAGGATGGCATGAAGATGGGCAAGTCACTAGGGAATACGCTTGAACCAAATGATTTGGTTAATAAATTTGGGACAGATGCAGTTAGATACTTCTTCCTCAGAGAGGTGGAATTTGGCAATGATGGGGACTATTCAGAGGAACGCTTCATAAATATTGTTAATGCACATCTTGCCAATACAATTGGTACTTTGCTTTCGTTACTTGAAACATTTGGTAACAACATATTTGCTTTTATTTTTTTCAATTTGATCATGACCTTAATGTTAACTGTGATATGTGTTTCCTTCACTATTTTGACAGGAAATCTTCTGAATCGTACACTAGGACTTCTAAAAAAGAACTGCCAATCAACTCTGGTGGTGGATTCCAGTACAGCTGCAGAAGGAAATACATTCAAGGACAATGTAGAGAGGCTGGTAAAATCTCTAGGAAACTCTAGCATTTCTATAATCTCTACATTAAGTTTAAGGGTTTTATATTTCCATTTCTGGCTGAATTTCATGTTTAGAGACAAAAAGATGGGACCTGGTGTTAGAAAAAATTATGTGTAGGACCCATTTTGCACGAAAATCAGGGTGTGTGAAAATTCAAATTCTTATGTTAAATGAGAATTATAAAACCCTAAGTTTAAAGTATGTCATTTTGCTGCTGTTTGACATAATGCGACCCGTTGATTCAATAATTATAGAAACCATTTCTGGCACTTTTGTTTGGACCGGTGATTTTACCTGGTGCTGAAGGCTGCTTGGTTGCAGGACAGCTTTTATTGTAATTGCAACCTCTAATCATTGTTCTAAATGCTAGGAATTTCAAATTGAAATATATTGTTTGTATTTATATACCAAACAAATATGAAATAATTATTTGTTTAGTGGCTATAACTTTAGAAATTGTTTTATATTCTATTTCAAAATAGAAACAGACTATCCCTTAGTTTATGTTCTGAATTGTGATTCTATAATTGCTTACTTGACATATTTTAAAGCCACTCAGTAAGTTGTCGTAGTTGCCTGTGACCCAAAGATTGACCAATGTTTACATTTGTAGGTTGAAAAAGCTCGTATTCACTATGAAAATCTCTCCCTCTCATCGGCTTGTGAGGCTGTTCTGGAGATTGGTAATGTTGGCAATTCCTATATGGATGAGCATGCCCCATGGTCTCTTTTCAAGCAAGGGGGTACTGCTTCTGAAACAGCTGCTAAGGTTAATTGCTCGAACCTATTGTAGGAATTCATCCATCTTGAATAACATATGGTTGTAGTAAAAGTTTAAACTTGATATACTGTTAGGATAAAACTTAATGTGCCATTGGTAAACAAAAAAAAAAAAAGTTACATCTTTAGATTAATTAAGGTATTTCAGTTGCAATAATTATTTTTGGAATTATTTAAAATATTAACATCATATGGTTCATTGACATTCTAAAACTCTTTACCTGATATTGGATCAAATTAAATCTAAATACTAAAAAATTGATTCTTTTCCTACATCGAGTGAAAATAATGTATTTGCTTTTCATTAACTGTCATCTGCAATTGAACTTTATTTTTCCTTCTTAACCAAATATAATAAGCTTAATCAACATGACAGTTTGTTTTGTTGCTAATGAAAATAAGCAAAAACCTAAGCAAGATTTTTTACTTATGATGTTGGAGCAGGACCTTGTAATTATATTAGAGACAGCGAGAATTATTGCAATTGCTTTATGTCCTGTTACTCCGAGCTTGAGTTGGAGAATATATGAACAACTTGGCTATTCCAGGGACCAATTTGAGGCAGCAACCTGGGTCTCTCTCTCTCTCTCTCTCTCTCTCACACACACACACACACACACACACACACAGAAACTTGTACATATCCATGACCGGTTCATGGGTTTGAACTATTATGTTCTGCTGTCTGATTTAAGTTGTTTTGCACTGTAGAGAGACACCGAATGGGGTGGGCTTAAGGGTGGCCAGGTCATGGCTCAACCTAAACCAGTGTTTGCTAGGATTGAAAACCTAACTGAAGTGGAAGACAAGGGAGTTGCAGTGGGAAATGGAAAGACTGTGAAAAGTAAAGGGAAGTTGAAACAAGCTCAAGAAGTCGCTGGAGCTTAGATGCTTTTCCCTTTTCCGAATTCTTTTTGTTTTCACCAACTTAGCCTCTCTCTCTCTAATTCTCTCTCTAATATATACACATAGCACACACAGATACATGCATGTGCACGATGCATCTGTATGTATATAAATTTTGAATGGAAATTTCTACTTCTTATTTTGGAAATGAAGTTAGTGGTTTGTTTCATCAACTCTCCGCCAAGTTTGCTTATAATACGAATAAATGTTATTATGTAAGAGTGTTAGAGGGATTAATTGATACCGGGGAGGCAGGTGGTGGCCAGATTTCATCATGGCTGGGGCCAAAAGATTTGACACATTAAATTATGAAAACATTTATGTAATTACACTAGGATTGAAAATTTTACCATGAAGTAGCACACTTATCTAAAAAGCCAGGGAGTTGCATGGGATAATGGAAAGAGATTGTATAAAGTCATAAAGACAATTCAAATATTTAAGGAAACATGAAAGATCAAAATACTTAAAGGCACTCCATTTTAACAAGCATATCTTCACAAAATAAAATCAATCATAGGGAAAACTAAAAAAAAAATTAGAATAAAAAAGCACCAATTTAAGAACAAATATCATTAGAGTTTCTAACTTTGAATATATACAAACAAATAAAAAGACACTCTAGAATATATTAGGCTATTAGTTGAAAGAGGCTAAATTTTAACTTTGTATATATAATTACTTATAAAATTATGTATAATAATAATTTTTAAAAAAAAAATCAGCAGGGGCAGGCCCATCTAACCACAAGGTGGCTACGCCACTGGGGGAGCCTTTAATAACCTACACTTATATTAAATTCAGACAATTTTTTTTTTTGGAGGTTAAGATGTAAAATAAAAATGTCACTTAAAATCTTGTTGTTGGAGGAGGCAATTCCCAGTATCAAAGAAATTATGATATTGGCTTATGTCCAATTTTATTTTTTTTGATGAAAATTGTTTAGTCACACACATATATATATATATATATATATTTAGTTTGTTATATCAATGCTAAATTAAAAACAACAATATCTTGTTACCAAAAAAAAAAAAACAATATCTTATTTTTCCATCACCATTTATTAGAGATGAATGAGATTTATGTTATCCTTTTGCTTTACTTTTAATGTGTACATTAGTAAGTAATATTTGTAGATTGACTAATATGCATTATATACAAGTGGGATTTGGCTCTTTCAAGTCTTATGGATTTTATCTGGTCCTTTGCACTAATATTTAAGTAATATATCTATACATATTAATTATTAATATATCTATACATATCTGGTCCTTTGGCTCTTTCAAGTCTTATGGATTTTTGTTTATAGTGGCAACGGTAGATCACATGTAACTGAATTTGCTTCCAATTTCAGTAGTGAGTAATTCTTTTTCTTAGAAAAATGGAATCATGTGAGGAATTTCCTTCCGCCTTCAATTCTTATATCTACACCTGTATGTGAATTGAATGTTCATTCCATTAAAACATGTTCTCGAAATTTTCATTCAATAGTTCCAGTGAAGCGATCGCATAGCGGAGTGGATATCGCGTTAGACTCCGAATCTAAAGGTCGTGGGTTCGATTCCCACTGCGATCGCACAAGGCATCCTCTCCCCTATAAATAACCCCTCCATCACTAAGCAAGGGATCCAATCCCCTCCATCATTAAGCAAGGGATCCTATCTTTATATCTGTCAAATTCACGAGCCCTCTTACATTGTTTTCTCCTTTTTTTTTTTTTATAAGTGGGTGGGTCCCACACATAATTGTCTCTACCGCATGACAGAACATCTATCCTGTTGTATGATATTAATAAAGCCTTTAATGTATTTGGCTTCTGTCAAATCGAAGCAAAGTCCATTGATCAATAATCTGATTGGAGCCAATGAAACTTGATGAAATTGAGCAATGATTTGTTTGTGTTACCCCTCTTATGGCCTAATTACTTAGCTGGGTTAGGAATCTTCAATATATGCCTCTATGCAGAGTTGTAAAATGATTCAACCGGGAACAATTAACTCTAAAGACTATAAAAGGAGGACCAAAGACTTGCGCTTTTAGTAATGCGTGAGGAAAATTGTGGTTGCCAAAAGTAGTTGATGTTACTCTTAAATAGTTCACCATGGTGTAACAGAAGAGTATTCAGAATTTAAACCTCTGTTTTTCTGCTTCACTTAGCTGATGTGGCCCATAAATTTATAGTTAGTAGTGTTATTATTTGAGGTTGGGAATTAAAAGATCTGCCGAAGAAGCAGCCCGCCTTAAATTTTTAGTTCATAATTTACAGCCTATGTCAACATAAGTTAAGAACCTGATAAGTGATTCTTCAGATTGTGAATGTGTGACCTCGTTAAATCAATTACAGCCGGTGCTTTTTCTCCATAAGAAAGAACTTTCACAGTTTTAATCCTACAATGGGGTGGAGAATCATAGAAATCATATTTAGAAAAAATATAAAAGGTAGAATTTTACAGCTACTTGATGTCTTGAATAAAGGGGACGAACCGTAAATGTTAAAACTGTTTTTCATGACTAAAAAGTCATGGGTTTGAATCCAATTATGGGGAGTGATTTTTTTTTTTAATTTTTTTTTTATGTCTTGAATGATGTCGGGTTTACGGAGAGGCATTTTTAAAAAATTTTTTTTTATGTCTTGAATGAAGATATGATGATCCATTTTGTCCAATGTCTGCCCATCTTCTGGAGCCGCTTTCTGTTTTTGTAAAGTTGCTCTTATACGGGGATCGCGCAGTTGCAAGGATCCAAAAGGTGGGCTTGGTGGCCATTGCTGAATCTTCGGTTGACATTGTAATATGTCTTACCTGAGGTTGTCAGATTGATTCAATGTGCTAGGTTTTTGGAGTGTGATCATGGATAATGCTGAGGCTTTTGACCCTTTTTGGGATAGTGATGATCCTGATGTGATCTAACTTAATTTTACTTACCATTACTTACGTTATCGTGAATTTAATTAATTTTTACATTATTTTAATTGTATATAAGCTTCGGTCATAATCTTTGACCAAGATTCAATTCTTAATTTCTTATTATAGAGAAAATAATGTGTAACAAATATTTATTTTAGGGGAAAAGATTAAATTGAATAAAAATAAAAATCCAGTATAATGTTGAGTGGTGTGTGCAACTGCAAACGGTCAGTTTCTTCGGAAAGCATCGATACTGTTTCTTATGTTGTATTATATGAGATAAATTGTCTCATGTCCACACCAAAAAAGAAAAAAAAATTGTCTGATGTAATACTAAAAAGTAAGATGAGACCTACAAAGAAAAATTGAAAGAAAAAAATATTGTTTTTTTTAGACCTACAAAGAAAAATTGAAAGAAAAAAAAAAATTGTTTTTTTTTTTTGGTATTGCGCAAGATAAATTATCTCATATAACATAAGAAATAATATACCCTAATAATAATATATTAACACTAATTAGGACTTCGAGAAATCAAGTCAATAGTGTCTCTTTTGTAGTGATTGTAACTATGCGATGTTATTGTTGACAATTAACACTGATCAAAGATACAATATTTGCACGTGTTGAATGAAGAAATGACGATTATGTGTCATCAGTAATTCATTTAGGTATAACAAATTTCTAGTAGTCCACATATAGGAGCTGGTACTGCGATTAAGATTTTACCTTGCAATTTGGAAATCATGGTTAGATAATGTTAAAGATATGCACTACTTATAAAAATTATGATATATATAATGTTTCTGCGTAAGTTTTATCAATAAACTTACAAATTTGGTTGATATAATATCAATGTATTAAAATATATACTTTCACTATTTTCAAATAGTAGTTCCATTAAAATAATTTATAAACCCTACATCAAGGCATAATGACTATGTTAGATGAATAAATAATTTTTACTTATCTAATTGATATTTGAGTATAACTTAACGTAGTCCCAGTCGACAGTTGAAGACTAATTCTTTCTAGACATAGAGATTATTGAAATGAGTTTTACCTTTATTAATAAAGTATTTTTTATATATATGGCCAAAAAGTGAATTTCTATCAGCATACTTAAGGGATTCTCAGCATATTTAAGGGACCTAATTATCTATTAATTAGGCTGGATTTTGTTGATTAATTGATATTTATATTTCAGTTGAGTCAAAAAGGTGAATAACTGAATACAAAAAGGTGAATGACTGAATACGTTGCTTCCCAGTTCCATTAACTGAATAAGTGCTAACCTATAAAGCACTAATATTTTAAAAATCTTCACGTATTGTGTCTGATATTTTTCGATACTCTCCTACATTCACTGACACTTCAATACGTGTTGTAAAGACTTAAAAAAATATTCAAATGAAGCATTGTGTTGCGTTTTTAATTTCAACTATTAGGTTCATTGGATTACGATTACCATTTTATTGAGTTTAATATAAATATTTATGATATCTTATATTTTTTTGTAAAATTGATAATTTATTTTAGCTTTCAAATGAAAAGAAATTACTTTTACCTTAAAACATTTTGCAATAAAAAATACATTTTCTTCTTATAAACTGGACATGTATTTAAATTTTAAAGTTTGAATTGACTTGTTTTGTTTTCAAAATAAATTATAATAAAATTGAAACAATTTTTAAGACAAACTCCCAATACTTATGTTTAAAAAAATAAATTTTTCAATTTCCTTTGAAAATTTAAAAAGAAAAATTTATTATTTTTTCAAATAAACTAATTCAAGCACAACTCAAATTTTTACCCGAACATGCCAACGATGCCATGAGTTTTAGTATTTAGTAAATAATTTGAAACAAGATGAATTAAATTGGAAAATCAATGGAATTAATATGAATGGCGGGGGTACAAGAGTTGCTTGTGTGGGTTCAAAAATTAATATCAGGCGCACATCTTCAACTTCTTTCAATCATGTCACTCCAAATGGCATATTTGGAGAACAGAGAAAAAAATAAAAAATGCCCTGACCCGACCCCACCCCACCAACATTCCTCTTTCACTCCCCGTGCACAGCCACGACGTCGTTCCCACGCCAAATCCCAGATCAACTCACAGATGAAATCGTGAACCGTTGATAATGAAACAGACGAGGCGAAAGCCCGAGAGCAGCGAGGTGAACCCTAGGAACAGAAACGCCACGTACCCCAAAGCTATAGCTATGTCCGATTGCACGCAAAACGCATTGCTGGCCGTACACGTGTCCATATCCCTCACCGTCCTCGCCATGGACGTCCCCGCCGCGCTCGCCGACAAAAGCAGGTACGCGAACACCTGCACCAGCACCACACAAGATCAGTCCCCACACACACGAGAGAGAGAGAGAGAGAGAGAGAGGAAATTATTGTTCGAGACCTGGTCATGGCCGAAGTCGAACCAGACTTGCAGCACTTCGGGGAAGATTGTTGCGCCTCTGGAAATTTCCCACACGGACGCGCCCATTTCGAACATAGAGTACACCGCCACTATACTATTTGCAGCTAGAACGAATCTGAACGGATTCACGGTAATTATTTATTTCTTAATTTCTCAATATGGATTTGGCTATGTTCGAATTATAAAAGAGGAAATTGAGTACCTGAAGGTGTCGTAGTTGTACCAGCGTGGAGAATCGGTGCCGTGAGTGTTGGTGAGCATGAAGACGGAGGAGGTGAGGGAGAACGAGAAGGTGGTGAGGCGGAAGATGAGGATGAGGGAGTTGAAACGACGCAGTTTGTGTTCGGCCACTGTTGAGTGGAAACGAGGTTGCGCCGTCGGTGAACGGTTATCGCCTCCGTTGTGGATGGCCTGAGGGGATCGCATGGCCGTTCGATTTGTAAGCACCAAGATGATAAATCATGTGGAATAACAGTACTTGCTAATTTTGATTTTCTTTCTTGGTTGTTTTGGTGAAATCAAAGGGTTTCATGATGAAGGAGTCACGGACGAGAGCAAGAGTTCCATGAGTCAAGAGAGAGAGAGAGATATGTGTTCGATAAAAGTGGTTCGAGACAGAAAGCGTGCAACAGGCAAGGCATGGTTGCGAGGTTCCTTCTTTTTCTTCTTCTTTACTTTCCACTTTTTTTCTTAATTCGTTAAATTTGCATCTTAGAGGGACAACTTTTTAGGACACCCTTATTATACTAATAGTAATAATAATAATAATAAAATTTTGTTAAAATTATTGAATTTTTATATAAAGTAATAACAGTCATTTTAAATGAGCTTTTAACTTTTTATTTATTTATTTATGGGAAACAATACTATCTAATAAGTCATTTTTTTACACAGATTCATTTTCCGTGTAATTAATTTTTTTTTTAAATATAAAATTTGGGACATACATTTAATTTCTGTCTATTTTTTTCTCTCCTATAATCCTAAAACTTAAACCCTTTATTTATTTAAAGTTGTATCACCCGAAATTGTGAAATGTGAAGTGCTATTGCTTTTTACCACTGCCTGTCGGCATTCTTATCCTCTTGTAAAGAGTTATGATTGTGTCTATGCATATTTGTTCACACACAACCATCTACGCGGGGATGCCTATAGGAATAATCAGTAAGTAACTTTTTTTTTTTTTAGTACAATCAGTAAGTAACTTAACACACGTGATAGTGTCGGATTGGCTGGGTTTTTCATCGAATTGTTTGACAAAGCATTGTTATCATTTATCGTACATGCATTCATGCCAACTTAAATTATTATTTTTTATTTTATTTAAATGGATTCAAAGTAAATTAATAAAAATATATTTTCACTTAATGTAATAAAATTCCTCATAATATTAACTCGTTAAATGTTTAAAATAAACTCATTTTACACGTCTAGAACAAACTCCTTTTTTATTTACTTAAACAAACTCGTTTTAAAATGAACTATTTCTCAAACTAACTCTGGGTTATATTATTTCTATTCCGAACAGAACAAACTCCTTTGACTTTTGTTGGCATGTCAACAAACGGAAATATGCATTTATAAGTGGGGCCGTTGTTCAAATGTTCCTTTCATATGATTTTATCACTTTTCTTTTCCCTGGACTTATCATTTCTCAAGCCGGAGATAACTTTATCTCCGACTATTAACTCATAACCGTATAAAGATGGATCAATGGTGATAAAAAAAGAGTGGTGATAAAGAAAGAGTGGTGATAAGAGAAGAGAGAGAAAAGAAGAATCATAATCATTCAAAGGTGAATCAATAAATATAAGAAAATAATAATCAAAACAACGTAATCTTAGGGTGACCAAAGATAACCTTATCTCAAAACTCTTTTAAGCAAGTTTATCATTAAAATGAATAAGTGAAAACATATATTTTACATGTTTACGTCTAATGTAAGCTGAATAAATAATTTTATGATTAAAAAATTATATTATCTTCGAAGTTAAATTATATATATAGGTAAATTTACCAAGAGCTCTAGTCATATTGATCCTCTATTTAACCATTTCCAAACTCCTCAGCAATTTCAGGAATGGGACTTTCGCGGCTTTTATCATTTGATGCACGTGTTTACTTTTTTTTAAGAAGGATATCATAAAATAAAAAATCAGAAAAATATTTCTATACTATAAGTTATATGCATCTATTTTGAAAATAATGTCATTTTGATGTTAAAATATTAAAAAATTATAATTATAAAAATTATTATAACCCTGAAATAAATTAAAATTAAAAAACACATTGATTTCTGTCCCAAAACGTCATTTTGAGCTCAATGCAGATAACTTATTAATTGCCTAAAAAACGAACACAATAAAAATTGATATAATTTGATGTCATCGAATTTATCAGGTTTGAGGTTAGTTCAAGAGGTTTAATGTAAATGGTTAATATTAAGCAAATGGCTTTAAATAGGAGCCACTCTACCTTAATTACTTGCCACAGTTAAAAAATTAAAAGAGAAGTGAAATGTCAAAGTGCCGAAAGAAGAGCGGTGGGAAAATGAGATGTGGATTTAAACTGTTTCAAATAAAAGAGGACTCCAAAACCAGGCCCTTTTTTCTAAACCACTATGGAATAATGAAGGCAAACAACAAATCCAAAAATAAATGAATAAAACGTAGAAGGAAAAATGTTGCAGCTCCATCCAACAAAACTATCAAGCCATAAATATACTCATTAACAAATTCGTAGATTATGAACAGTCATATAAAATAGTAAAATCAAATAACATTGCAGTAAATAAAACTATAAAAGCATATTCAAGCCACCATTATTACACAAGTTCATGAATAATCTGAAATATACATATACAAACTAAAATTTTCTTTTAGTTGATAAGAGTGAACAGGTTTTAAAAGAGCATTCTAATCAGTGTGACAAATACCAACCCCCCGAAAACCTCCCTTGACAAAATGAGAAATAAGAAATTAGATACTTCAATAAATAATTGTGTAAAGGAGTTACAACATTTCTTGAGACTTCCTAACACAGCGACCGACTTTCCTTCTGAATTCATCCCTTCTTTCTCTCCATTCTTTCTGTGTGTACAGAGTAAGAAGATAAGAAGATATCAGCAAACCAACAAGAAACAGATACGTGCTGCTTTATAATATGTTCATGAAAAGATCAATTTATATTTCAGCTGATCTAATCCTCTCCCCGAATTAAAAATATATAAAAGAGCACCTAGTTTCTAGCCATTACTATTCAGGTTATCCGAAAATTATCACAAAGGTAACATTGTTTTTTTGGGTACAGAAGGTAACAAATTTAATATTAAACAATTCATATTAACACTTACTGCAGCTTCTACGTTTGCAGGAGACTCGTCGTTAGGGCTTGAAAGCATTGATATAATACTCAAAACTATGCTCTCAACCTGCACATCAGGATAGGGTTATTACTCACGTCGTTGACTATGAAAAGTGATGAAAAGGAGGGAACGAAGACAAAAGGAGAAGTAATCCAGTCTAAACAAATATAAGAAAATGCATTGTGTAGAGAAAGTTAATAAAAGATAAAAAATAAGAAACCACGTCTAAGACATAATCTTTTGAAGGCTGCAAACAATAGACATATACAATCAGCATAATAAACTCAATCTTGATCACGTTAACACAGTTATATACTTGAAATAAAAGTCCCATGATGCAGAAAATATTTAGAAGAGTCCTCTGTAGTTCTCTCTTCTTATCAAGTACTTATTTTTTTTTGCTAAGGCCAGGGGGAGGGGTTGGGGATAGAGGAAGGGAAATTGGGATCGAGAGCATTCGTGAAGATCAAACCTCACTACTTTTGCTGCTTCTCCCCTATTCCTACCAATTGAACGGTTAACATTGGCCTTTTTATCATGTACTTTTAGTCTAGCATTAATAATATATAGAAAATATCCACCACATAGTAGTTGTTGGCGTACTCCAAGTCCAAGATCCAACGATTCAAAGGCTCCAGAAACATATTATTAGGTGATGAATGATACTTCAGCATTAAAAAATAATTCTTAAGACAAACTTGGTTAAAATAAAAAAAATAAATTCTGTTCTAAGCTGCTATGTTACTGTCTTATTGTAAGGACTGCATTCTAGGAGTAATTTAGTAATACAGGGAATAAAATTAACCCAACCAAGTACTATAAAGGCTATCATACTAAATCTCTTTTCCCATTCAATTAGAAGTGAGGTGGAACCAGAAATTGTATAACCAGATTTTCAAATTTATAGAAAATAAATAAGAACAGTTTTGCAGTAGTAGGTCAATAGAATTTATTTTTCAAGAAAAAGGAGAATGAAAAAGATGTCAAGTGAATATCTTCTCTACTTGTTTTATTATTTTCTTTTTCTTTTTTAATAAAATCTCCTCAACGGCTTGAAAAAAAACTTACAACCTCAAGGGGTGGTGGCATAACTGGTAAGTGAGTTGTGCCCAAGGAGCAGACTGTTGGGGCCCAACTCTGGTTTGAATCCTAGGCAAAACAAATTGGTGCTAGTGGCAAAAATCTTCACACTCTACCCCACGAAAGGGATTAGTTTCATCCAAATGAGTGAAGACACCCTTGGGAAACCAAAAAGAAAAAGAAAAAGAAAAAAAACTCTACAACTTAACATTTCCTAAATATATCATTCATTGGATTTTGACAATGGATTCAGATCATAAGTTAAAAAGGAAATATTAATCATATTTAAAAGTATCGATTACATACTTGCATAGTTCATCTTAATCCACAGGTGGGAAACTATACTTTGATGTAATAAGAGGCAAACTTATCCAGCACTTGAAACCCTGAACTAGATGTAATTTCTCACAAAACAATCATATGGAAACTACACCATGAATGCTGAAAACGGAAAACCATGATAAGAAAGCCCAGAAAACTTCTTTTATCTAGCAAGTTCAAATAGTTAAACTATGCTACAAAGACTCGGAAATACTTCAAATAAAAAATAAACTCTTCATGCACTACCTTATGCCATCATTAATCATTCAAGCACAACTACACAAAGCAAAATTATTATGACCATCATATCATCAGGGTGAGCCGAAAGAAGACAGTTTTGACCATCTAAGACATACCGTATGGACAGGCATCCAGCGCTCGCTCGATTGTTCATAGCCATTTGGATCATCACCAGGGGGGTGAAGAATTGAAATGCAGACTCTTCCATCGGGGTAAACTATAGTTTGCAGAGAATAAAGCAAAGTTAGATCAATTAAGAACATCAAAGATTTTTATTTTTATATTTTTTTTTTTTACGATTTTATTGGGTGCATCTAATCACCATTAGGATGCCACATCTCTGAGGTAAATCTGACAGTTGGTGGTCTCTGAGGATAGTCAGAGGGAAAGCTCATGATGGCACTGAAGAAACCTCCATCACTGCAGACATTACGATCAGATGGAAAGACACAAAAACATTATTCCCTCATGATTCAAATATGAAAATTTTACCTATATATCTCACAAAATATAAGATAATTTTACAAAAGAAATAAGCATAAATTTGTCAAGAACACAGTAGACCAAGCCTCAATTTCCAAAATCAGTTATTTAAAGAAGCAAAAAGACTGCAGGACAACCAAATCATACCATTAGAATTTAGAGGACCAAACTATACAGAGTCCTTATCATACCATTGAGAGACTATATGACAGCATAAGTCATTGGGGGCCTCAAATGCAAATCCAAAATTGAACAACAATTACCATGAAATGTATTCTAATGATGTAGGAATCCCAAAAATCAACATACAAAAACTTAGAAAGGTAGATAAAGTTAAAATGATAAGGAATAAAGAAACGAGTGCAGACATAGAATTACAAAACCATGAAATAACTCACTAGAGAGTATCAGGTGGCCCAATAATGGTGACCCTCCATTCGAATACATTGGTCTCATCAACCAAACCCGCCGAGAAGCCATCTACCGGGGCTTTACAAAGATCTGTGAATAACAATCATGTCATGGATTGATCAACCCAGAAACAAAAACCCTAATTGAGGAAATAAAGTAAAAAAGAGTAACAAGGTTGGATTTTGGTATTAACCTCTGAGTTGCTTCTGAAGGAGAAGGCTTGCTTGCGACGCAGACATTGGTGTTTGGTAGAGAAAGAGATAAAGCACCGAAATAAGAGGGAGGGAAAGCAGTACACAACACAACTGCTGAACATTTATATAGGTAAGTGTCCTGCATTTCTATTGTATAGAATGGTATTAAGCCCGACCCGATTATTGATGCGGTGAGATATTAGGTTATTGATTTAACCTGTAGAAGATTGGTTTAATTGCATGACTTATATTAAAAAAATTATAAATATATTTAAATATATGCTGATGATTGGTTTACTTGCATGACTTGTATTAAAAAATTATAAATATACTTAAATACATGATCATATATATATATATATATGAGGTGACATTTTGACACCAGTATCAAATTTTAAATTTGACATCTCATCTGAAAGCCGTTAGATTAAAAAAGATCAACGACTCTGATTTGTAAGCATGTGACACCGTTAATCTTTTTTGATCTAACAACTGGTTTAATTGCATGAGGTGTCAAAAAATTTGACATATACAAAAAATCCTACCTCTATATATATATATATATGATCATTTGACACCGGTGTCAAATTTGAAGTTTGACACCTCATCTGAGAGCCGTTAGATCAAAAAAAAAAATTAATGGTGTCACGTGCTTACAAATCAGAGTCGTTGATCTTTTTTGATCTAACGGCTTTAAATGAGGTGTCAAACTTCAAATTTGACACCGGTATCAAAGGATTTTGCCTATATATATATATATATATATATATATATATATATATATATATATATATATATATATAGGGTCACAATCATTTTACACCAGTGTAAGTTAGATCTCTAATTAATTAATTTTTCCACTGATCGCACCGTTATATCTAAGGGCTCAAATTTTTTAGTAATGTGAGCCATTGGATACAAGTGGATCGATGAATCATATATTGAGTGTAAGATAACTCTTACACCGGTGTAAGAATATCTTGCCCCATATATATATATATATATATATATATATATATATATATATATATATATATATATATATATATATAAGGGCAAGATCGATTCTTACACCGGTGTAAAAATAATAAGTCTTACACCAAATCTTAACAATTGATTTTCTGCATCTAACGTTTAAGATTTATTAGATCTTACTAATTAATTAATTTTTAATCCCCAATAAATCTCAACTGTTGGATGCATGGAAATCAACGATTAAGAATTGGTGTAAGACTTATTATTCTTACACCGGTATAAGATGAACCAATCCCATATATACGAGAAATATATTTATCGACGTCGATTTATCTCCAACTAGTTTAAAATCACGCCATTTTATTTATTTATTTTCTTATATTTATTAATTCATATTTGAATGGTTATGATTTTTCTTTTTTCTCTTTTTTTTTATCGTCATTAATCCATATTTATACGATTATTATTTTGTGATCGAAAATAAAACTATTTTAAACAACTTAAAAAACGATAACCATACATATTATCATGTAAAGTCTTACTCGCTATCTATTTGTGAATAGCATGCAAAGTCTTACTCGCAATCTCATATGCGAATAGCATGCTAGATAGATAAATGACTTTATCATCTATAATTTAACATGATTAGAAAAAAATTTCTACACTCATAATATTTTGTGGGACCCGCAATAAAAAAATAAAAAATTCGACACGCAAAATGAATCTCTATAACATACAAACACTTTTCCTATAACATAACTCTTATAAAATCCTTGATAATTATTCCCTAGCCGCCTCTGGCTTTCGTATACGGCATTAACTTGTTATGTATTATCCATTATAGTTTGAATGTGCACACTGCACAACACAAAAATAGTTTGAATTTGATAAAATATGATTGTCAAAATAGGAGTTCGGTAAAATTTTAAGATGACCAATTTGATACTCCAACCCCTTTTAATGCTTTCTTAATTCAACTCAATGGGTAGGGGTGACGGGAGAGCACTCCGCCTTAATATCGAAGAGAGCGGTTTTATCATTTTTGGTTATGGATATCAATTCCAGTTCACACAATACAAGTATACAAACACAACATAAATTTAAACACACAAAAAATCAAAGTGTGAAGAACCTAGATAATTTGTATGAAGTTATAAATTTAAACTTAAGTAATTGTTCAACTTAGGTATAAGGTTAACATTGGGGTTTCAATTTTCCAATATTGATAAAAAGGGAAATTTTTTAAGTACTCTCAATCAAGTCATTCTTTAACCTTCTTACTAAATTCTAAGCTACCAAAGTAAAACAAAGTAAGAGATTATACAAAGCAAAGTAAGAGAATTTTTTGTTCTCTTATTTTGGTCTCACCCATCCTTCTCAGTGAAAAAAGTAAAAAAATCAGCTGGTGTTGGCCAATGGAGTTATCCATTAAAAATGAAAAGCTTTTCACCAAAAAAAAAAAAAATGAAAAGCTAGAGTAAGGGCCAGCAATTCTCTTATTATATGTTATCTAGAGCTATTTTAAGATTGTATGATGTTGGTGACACAATATTATGGGCTGTACATCGAATCAAGAGTACTAAAATAACACAAAACTTACAAAAAGAGGATATGATGGGCTTCCCTTACCCAAAACTTACAAAAAGATGGGCTTCATTTCCTCCTCCGCCAGCTGCTGCGCCTGTTGTGCGTACGACACGCGGTCGGTTATTGCTTAATGCTTATCAATGAAACCGAAGCCAAGCACCACACCGGCTATTTATGCTTATATTGTTTAATTATGATAAACCCCACATTACGGTACACAGTAGGAGGATTTGGCCGGCAATAATAATGTTCTTATTCAGATATATCCACTTTATACAACTCTTCTTCCTATGATTTTGTATACTAATTATGATTCAATTAATTTAGCCGATTAAATTTATAATTAAATCATTATAAATCGTGATTGAAGCGCATAATATTTAAATGAATTTATAATCACTTTACTGTCTCATTAATCAACGGATTTACTCGGTTCAATTTTTTAAGAAAAATTATTTGGTCATGTTACAAGTAATTAACTACTCAAAGAAAAATTTATACTGTTTTTTTAAATATGAAAAATTTATATATATTTTAACAATCAAATATTTGCCATATACATACTTGAAAGTATTAAATGCAGAGAATCATAATCATACAAAGGATAAAAATATTAAATTTGGGGAATCGTAATCATACACCTGTTGTTACTGTACGTAAAACGGCAACCTCATTTATATTGTATATGTAACATGATGCAAGCATGATGCAAGCTTCATCATCATCTGACATAAGATTCCTAAATCTCATTTTTTTTAAGGGTTTATCATTTATAATTTAACATGACCAGAAAAAATTTTCTACACTCACAACATTTTGTGGGGCCCACAGCAAAAAATAAATAAAAAACTCTGGCACGCAAAACGAATCTCTATAACATAACACAAACACTTTTCCTACAATATAACTCTTATAAAAACCTTTTTTTAAATATAGATATGTACAAAGACCCGCATTATATTGCATCCCCAGGCTTGCCAATTTTGGAATGTACTGAAAGAATTTTTGGTGGATTTTATGACATGATATATTTTCACACAAAACATTATCCACTGGTAAATCCTGTAATTTGATTTCATCCTTTAGAATTAAAGAAAAATAAATAGTGCATGCGACGCATTGAAATTTTTATTATTAATTAATAGGAAGAGATTGATATCTTCAACATTTTATTTCCTTCCAATTAATTGAATATAAAAGAAAAACGACCTTGCCCTAACATAAAAATTTAAAAAAATAAAAGAACTTGAGTCAAAATATAAATTAGCATCATAAAAGTCAATACTCACGCAATGATGGTATAGACAATAAAATACTGGTATAGTGTTAGGCACATAGTGATTACATGCCATTTTATGTAATAGATTTGAAACTTGAAACCAATCAATAATGAAGAGTATAAATTTGATAACTTAATAAATCAAGAGAATGTGGGTTCCGCACCAGAAAAAACCTACAACGACTTCACTACTAATAGAATAAGCGATTTATTTCTTCTACGGTGAATGCAGACAAGTTATTTAACTTAAAATATCATTTTGAGATGGAAATTAAGATGTTTTTATAATTATAATTTATTCTAATGTTTATAATAGTCTTTATCATTATAATTTTTTAATCTTTAAATCCAAAATGATATCATTGTCTGAGTGAATGTAAATAACTTATTTTAGAAATATTAAATCCATATTATAATAATCAAAAACTCGCTAACCCTCCGTATCATAATAATCAAAAACCCTAATATATAATTAATACGGGCAGCTGATCTATATAATAAATAACTAATAAATACACATTGGCAGGCACCAAAGTCAGAACTAATACATGTTATTCTTATAAATCAAGGAAAAGAATCTAGGATATGCATTATTTTATATATATGTATAGGGTCGGTGACCGTGTCAACATAAATACAAGTAATCTCTCCCTCTTAGTGTATATATATAGACACAAACACCTTCCGTTATACATCATTGTCATTGATAGGAATAGAGTAGTCACAATTACCTGCAAAACAAAGATCGAGAGAATCATCGTAGAGAGAGAGACTCAGAGCTGTTCAGGAAAAAACACCGAATTTGAGGATGAATTGTCTTGTGGTTTGTCAGTCTCGGTTGTGGATATTGACCATTGTGTTCTACACATGCATTTTGATACCATTGATGCAACTCAAGAAGGCACTTGGGAGCATGTTGGGCCTCATGGTTTTCTCCTCTTATGAAAACAAAGGTATAGCAAAGGAGATGGAGTTCCCACAAGTTCCTTCACTACCCGTGGCAAGGTTTGAGGATTTGTGTTGTGGACAGAGAGAGGAGATTTGCTCCATTTGTTTGATAGAGTTTGAAGAGGAAGATGCAGTGAGCAAGCTTGGAAGATGTGGCCATGTGTTTCATCTCAATTGCATTGAGCAATGGCTAGATCGCAATCAATTCTCTTGTCCACTTTGTAGGTCTTTTTTATTTTTAACATCATAACCATACAAACAAATAGATCTTATTTTTTTTTGTAATTTAATTTTGTTAGAGGAAACCAGTCTCGGCCTCGTGCATATAATGGGCCCCCAGAGGTTGTTAGTTATTGTTCGTTTGTTATGTATATCACGAAAATGAAGGCCATTTCGATACATTGGAGTCACAAAGTGTGTGTGTTTTTCTTCTTCTATTCTTTATAGGGGGAGATATTTTTACTACTAAAATTTTCTACTACCAACTTACTATCTATCTAATTATCATTGGATCAAAGAAAGAGAATGTTAAAATTTTTTTGAAGAAAGAGAAAATATTGATCCAATGGTGATTAGATAAATAATGAGTTGGTAGTAAAAATTTTTGGTAGTAAGAATATCTTTTCTTCTTTATAATACGTATCTGTGTGTATGTGTGTGGGTGGATGAAACCTTGAGAGGTGAGAAGAGATAAAAGAAAATGAGGAAGAGAAGAAAAAGGTAATCTAAATGCTTTTGTGATTATTTTTTGTGATTATTTTATTTTTACGTCTAAAATAATTTGAGAGATTAAAAAGTTTTTGGAGAGAGAGAAAAAAATCTAATGGTGATTAAATATAAATTAAAAAATGAAAACTCACATTTCTTTTATTTTTACGTCTAAAATAATTTGGGATTAATAGAAAAAAAATCTATTCTAAATAAATTAAAAAATAACTCACATTTCTCTTATTTTAACTTAAGAAAAAATATTTAAATGACATTATTTTGCATTAGGAAATCATAATAATAAAAATTAATATAACCCTGCAATATAATAAAATTATAAAAATATCTTAATTTTTATCCCAAAATAACGTCATTTTGAGTTTATCTAAAATAAATCTTTTGAGTTTATCTAAAATAAATCCTCTGCAGTTTGCCCTTTAACTTAAACTTCCAAATAAATAAAAATGGAAAACTGTCCTTTCTCTCACTCAATTATTAAAGGGGAAAAATAAAATTCGTTTAATACATAATGACATTTTATTTAATATATCTACATCATACATGGCATTATTGAAATTTATATGAGCCAGTATCTTTATAAAATCTAGTTTTAAAAGAAGTTCTTAACCCAATTCATTACTCCTTTTCACAAATACGATTTATATAAGAGAGAGATGGGAATGATAAAGGGAAACCAAAAAAGAAAAAGATTGATGGAGAAGGAAGTAGGAAGGGAAAATCAGTTAGAAAAGTGATAAGTCACGAGATCGAGATTACCGAGTCAAGAAGCAAACTCGGATTGGATTGGATTGCATTGCATTGGATTGGATTGCATTGCATCAAAATCAAAATCACGATCAACAAACAAATGGAAATGGCGGATAGTGGGAACGAGAACAAGTTTGGAATGTGGGAGAATATCCTCCGTCACCATCACAACTCTTTCAAATCCCTTTTCCATCGCAACAAGCCTTCTTCCTCCGACGCCGACGCTTCCGATGACTCCGCCAATTCCCCCAAACCCATCCCTCAGCTCTCTCCTCTCGCCAACTCCGTCGTCTCTCGCTGTTCCAAGTCACTACTCACTCCTTCACTCTCCTTTTCAATTATCTTCATTTCAACATTTATTATATTATATATCATCATTATCATCATTATTATTATTTGGTAGGATCCTTGGAGTGTCTCCACAGGAATTGCAACACGCATTTGATTCGGAGCTTCCCCTCGGCGTCAAAGAGCTTCTCACATACGCTAGAAACTTAGTGGAGTTTTGTTCCTATAAGGCGCTTCATAAAAGAAGTAGAACCTCTGATTATCTGAGCGACAATGAATTCCGTCGTTTAACCTATGACATGATGCTTGCCTGGGAGGCACCCAGCGTTCACATTGAACACGAACACGTAATATTCTGTTTCGCAAATTAATCTTCTAACTAACTTAAAACTGTTATCACATTGATCGATCATGTTTCGTGCATTGATTGCAGGAAACTGCTACCAACAGTAAAGATGAAACTGGAGGGGATGAGGATGAGGGCTCGTTGTTTTATTCAAGTTCCACAAATATGGCACTTCAGGTTTCACTTATCACATTCTATATACAATGAAAATGAATGAATATCCATACAGGCCATTGAAATAATGCAATTTTAATTGCTTTGGATTTTAGGTCGATGACAAGAAAACGGTTGGTTTAGAGGCTTTCTCACGGATAGCTCCTGTGTGTGTGCCTATTGCTGATATAATAACTGTTCACAATCTCTTTGATGCGCTCACCCGTGCTTCCGGAAACCGACTTCATTTTCTTGTTTATGATAAATATATAAGATGCCTTGATAAGTATGATTGCTTTCCTTGGATGATGTTACTTGCTTTTATCTCTACTTCAGTTATCTGCATTGTTTTGTATACTTGCTAACGGTGAGTTATGTGCAGAGTTATCAAGAATTCTAAAAGTGTGCTGGCTACTTCTGTTGGAAATCTTCAGCTTGCCGAGGAAGAGATTGTCCTTGATGTTGATGGGCCAATTCCAACTCAACCGGTTCTTCAACATATTGGGATATCTGCATGGCCTGGTGAGTCATTCTAATACTCAATATTAGGATATATACATTGAAATGTGCTGGTTGTCCCTGTTGATTATAGACTGTAACTCGTACACTGGGTGGCTGAGATACTGCTAGGATGATAGAGGATTCCTATAGCTTGCCTAGGTGGCTAGTATCTCCCATTTTTCTCCTTCTGTCTATGCTAGCCTTCAGGTAGGATGAAGTCACAAAAATAATTCACTCAGCTAAATGGGAGTTCTTTTTCTTCTTTTTGTTATTGCTGTTGTTATTTACACTTACAGAATATAACTTTTCACCAAGCCTTCCACTGCACTGCAAAAGTGCAAATGCACAAGCAAGCTAAATATCACAAACAGCTTTTGATTGTAGATGAGTGTTCCCTATTTAATACAGTCCTGCTGGAATTGTTGAACAACTAAAAGCTCTATTGGTCACCAAGGGCTGCACTCAAATATTTGAAGTATAAATTATTTCTTGATTATTACTGTAGTTGCTTGACTTGCTTCAGTTGTGGTTGCATTTGTTCTTTGTTGTAGTCAAGCAATGACCTTTTTGCTGGTTAGATATAACGAAAGGTATTCTGCATTAATGGAATAATCTCTTGGATTTGTTGCTGGATGGAAGTCTAGGAAATTTATCCAATTAAGTCTTTTTATGGACCTATTAGAAGCTGGTTTGATGAATCCAGCAAATTGGAGTATGTAATGAAGTAAACTATTGCAGATCATGCTGCAAAATGTGTTGGCCTTTTCTGTCTGCTTTGTGTCCGAACAACTTAGTTACCAGCTGACTAGGAACCCATATTGATTCAGCAGACTAATAATGTATACTAAGTTTTCCACTTTACTTGGTGCACCTCCAATTTCTGACCTTTGTAGGGCGGTTGACCTTGACCAATTATGCTCTGTACTTTGAGTCACTTGGAGTTGGTGTGTATGAGAAAGCTGTTCGATATGATCTGGGCACGGACATGAAACAGGTCATTAAGCCTGACTTGACTGGACCTCTCGGTGCTCGCCTTTTTGATAAAGCTGTGATGTATAGTTCAACTTCTGTGTACGTTTATCTGTTAACAAATATCATGTTTGAATTGTCTATTTTATTTTCTTTCTGCTTCAAATTTTATGATTTTTCAAAATGTATTGACAGAGCAGAGCCTGTTTATTTTGAGTTCCCTGAATTTAAAGCAAACTTGCGTCGTGACTATTGGTTGGACATTAGTCTGGAGATCCTACGTGCACACAAGTTTATCAGGAAATACTCCCTTAAAGAG
The DNA here is from genome assembly GCA_032173675.1 of Gastrolobium villosum. Taxonomy (NCBI): domain Eukaryota; kingdom Viridiplantae; phylum Streptophyta; class Magnoliopsida; order Fabales; family Fabaceae; genus Gastrolobium; species Gastrolobium villosum. The sequence continues at coordinate 89,696 of JAVKPL010007658.1, forward strand.
CCACAAAAATCAGAAGTACTTGCCAGGGCTATTCTTGGAATTTTCCGCTATCGTGCAGTTAGAGAAGCTTTCAAGTTTTTCTCATCCCACTATAAAACTTTACTTACTTTTAACCTAGCTGAAACTCTTCCACGGGGAGATATGATCTTGGAAACACTGTCAAATAGCTTAACAAATTTGATTGCTGTTTCTGGTAAACGTGATATTCCTGGGTCTGTAGATTCTAAAAGGCAACTGGCAGTGTCTCCAGCATCACTTGTGGCACTCGTCTGTCTTGGATTCAAATCAAATAAGGTGGACGATGTTTATGAAGAGACAATGGTTGCCGGTGATATCCGAGTAGGTGAGATAAATCCCTTGGAAGTGGCAGTGAAACAGTCCCTTCTGGACACTGGAAGAGCTGAAGCTGCACAGGCAACCGTGGACCAAGTGAAGGTTGAAGGCATTGATACAAATGTTGCTGTAATGAAGGTTCATTATTATTCTCATTCCATAATCATTTTTTTTTGGAAAGAAAAATCTTAATTCCATTTGATCATGGAAATTATGGTAAAGCAAAGAGGGTTAAAAAAGAGAAAGTAAAAACAAATTTTTGTTATAATATGCTGTAAAAACAAACTAAAATTACAAATGCTTCTTCAGCACCATAAAACACTAATGGGATAAGTTCTACAATCTATGAGTACAAAAAGTAAACCTTTTTTTTTGTCACAGTATCATTTGATCTAAAGCTCAATATAAACATTTTGCTTCGTACTTGAAACATATTCGATTTTCAACCTGAAAGGTATGCTCATTGGGTTAGGATTTCCGTTAAGTGGTTTAGTCACTCAAACTCAAAGTATATGGTTTTTCCCAAGAGGGCAAGGGAAAAATAAAGTAGTCCATGCTTTTAATTATTTGGTATTGATGATTCTTTTAACTCCTTGTAGGAACTACTATTCCCTGTCATTGAATCTGCTAACCGACTACAGCGTTTGGCCTCGTGGAAAGACTTTTACAGATCAATGGCCTTTTTGCTACTCTCCTGTTATATTATTTTCAGGTACTTATTTTATTGTAAAATAAAGCATTTGACTAGGTGATCACAATAATGGTGGTCAGTTCATTTTATATTTATTGTTTCAAATTGGTTCGTTTCCATATATACCAGCGTCACCCTCATTTAACAAAACTTTATGCTGTTGAAAATTCTTCCATTTTTGTTTAAAAATATATTTACTGTATTCACCAATAAGTATCTTTGATTCTCAACACTATGGCATTCTGATTTATACATGAATTTCTTTAGTTTTGAACAATGACTGACCATGTTTCTGACATCATTCTGCATTCTATTGTCAGTCTCTGTACTTCAACAAGATGTTGAGGAATGAGGATGTTAAATCTCAAATCTAATTTTAAAGGGTGAATTTAATAAATTGCATTACTTTAGTTTTATTGATCAAATTGACTGCCACCAGGATCAAACAATGATGACTGTTAATAAATGACAATCTTGTTTTAAAGTTGGCTTCCATGTATTGGATGAATAAAGCAGTTAATTAACACTGATGTACAGGGGGTGGATCCAGTACTTATTGCCATCCATTTTTGTGTTCATTGCAATTCTCATGCTCTGGCGTAGGCATTTCAGAAGGGGAAGATCATTTGAAGCCTTTAGAGTAACACCTCCCTCAAATCGAAATGCAGTAGAACAGCTGCTAACATTACAGGAGGCCATTGCACAGTTCGAGTCACTTATTCAAGCTGGAAATATTACTCTCCTAAAAATAAGAGCTCTTCTTCTTGCTATATTGCCACAGGTGAGTATCCTAGTCATGGTCGATTTCTTCGAAGAAAAACTAAATTGTTGTGCATATAGTTAGGCCAAAATATCTTCTTTTAATATGCATGCAATAAATTGCGGGGTAATATAGAGGTCTGTGCTGCATTTCGTTAATGCACTTTGAATAAAGTAGACATGTTACTTGAATCATAAATTAAAGCACTTTGTTGTCTGTTGGAATTTTTTTAATCGGCAAAATTTATTAAGAGGAATAGAGTTGTAGGAAGAGAGAGAGAAGGGAGATAAGAAATGCTTTTGAACAAATGCAAATAAATACTGAAAAATTAAAAAGCTCATCAGTCCAAAATAGCTCTACAATCCATCTGTATAGCAGAGTTTCTTAAAGAAACCATGGGAAGAATACCATTGATAGGCTAAAGAAACAATCTTATCCTTGAAAAATTTAAATGCAACCACAAGTTGCTTTGGAGATATGGTATTCTGATCTGCCAAAGTTCAAAAACACAAATTTACAGCATAAAAAACACATTGCCCCAGCTTTTTACCGCCTTACTGCTTTTAGAACCTTCATAGCCATTCATCACCATAAACTCCATAAATCTTTTCAAAGTGTAGGTCCGCCTTACAATATAAAAGTAAATGGGAAACTGTTCTCGAAAAACAACCATGCGAAATGCACGTCAAGATAAAAGAGTTTGTCGGGTCTACGAATTAGTATTAATATTATTGAGTACCACTGTCCTAATGAAGGTCTTCAGCATAGTTGGAGTCTTAGATTTCAACCATTGAGAAACTTCATCTCGATCTTAATGCGTAGTAATGTAACTTATTAGCTGTCACCTACCTGACATATCGTTTGTTGACTGATAAGTTTATAACCATATAATTAACGTCGCCCTTTGTAGTATTGCTAATATGCTATTTTCCTAATTATCTGCTAATTGAAATATGTTATAAGTTGTATGATGTTTACACAAATTGATTCAATCAGTTTATTGGAACGCAAGTTTAAACAATAATGTTATGAGGTTTAACATTTGTCCTGCAGGCCACAGAGAAGGTTGCACTGTTACTGGTTTTCATAGCTGCAGTGTTTGCTTTTATTCCTCCAAAATACATAATTTTGGTGGTATTCATTGAGTGTTACACAAGGGAGATGCCATGTAGGAAAGAAAGTAGTGATAGATGGATTAGGCGAATTAGAGAATGGTGGGTCAGAATACCAGCAGCTCCTGTCCAGCTCATTAAGCCTGACGACTGCAAGAAAAGAAAATGACATTGCGTTACACAAGTCAATTATAATTTCATACCACCAAAGGTTGACATTATTTTCTGGTTAACCATCATTCATTAAGCGCGCATTCTGGTTTATTTATTCTTTTCTTCTTCTATTCTTTAAGCGTGAAATCATTCTGTATTCGGCAGCAACGTTGTATATTCTCTTTCCTCTTTCGAGCTTCTCCCTTCTTATATGAAGCCCAAGGTAATATTTTTATAAAAACAGCAATATTGGCACAGGGAAAATGATACGAAAATAATTTTTTAGAAAAGTAAAATGAAAAAAAATTTTTTTAGAAAAGTAAAACAAAAATTGTTTGGAAGGTCGAAATATTACTGAAATTTTTTTGATGTAAAAATGCTACTAAGTTTGAATTTGTTGGGGAAATCAAAATATCACCATTAAGATGGTATTCCAAAGTGGGCATTTTCTTTCATTTTTACGTTACAAAAATTTTTCCATCAAATTTCTTTTCCTAGGCAAATTGTTCCTGCTTCATACCAAACATGGTCATCCGTGAATCTCATCTATCACTTTCCTAGCATTTTCAAAAAAATCCACATACCAAAATACCCCGTAGAGGTTATAGATTTAAAATGCTAAGTAGAATAAGCTTAGAGTGAGTGATTTTATATATAATGATTTTTTTTCTTTGATATAATATAATTACATAACTAAAGAACTCCTGATTATGTTTTAAGGTGGTGTTTGGTTGAAGGAAATTTTTTGTGAATAATAGGGAAATGGCTGGAAAGTGAGTTTGGTAGGGAAATGTAAAAAAATTGTTTGGTATGAAAAAATTTTACCGGGGAAATTAAGTAACTTTTGTAAAGTCTGTGTTTGATTTTTGATAAAATATAGATGGGGAAATAATGTACTATGACAAAAATACCCCTGTTTTCATAACCAAGCATGCGGAGCAACCTCATCATCAACACCAACCAAACAAACTTCAAATTAAGGAAAACACAAAGGTGCAGGGCTGTGTTTTCCGACGATGCCCCCTTTGCTGCGGCAATCGGCGCTTGCATGCTCACTTCTTTGGTTTTTTCAGTCTCAGTTTCACCAGAAAACGAGGATGCTGAATCAGCCGTTAACTCAACCGATGCAAGATTCGCTGTCATGGGAACTGTTAGTTTCATCCCTTATTTCAATTGGCTGGTAACGCTATCTCTACCTTTACCTTCCATTTTATGTTATATTTTGCGTTGGTGGCACCATCATCATCTTATTCTTACTCACTCCATTTTCTTCAAAATTGATAGAGTTGGGTTTTCGCTTTGCTGACCACACAATTGAAGATAATATCAGAAGGTATAATGGTCTCCTTTGTTGTGGGGCCATGTGGTTTAGCCGGCTTTCTTTGAAAAAACCACCTCCTACAATGGTTTTTAAACAGTGCAGAAGCATAAGTAAACAGCAATAAATTGAAAATGGTATGCATCCATTTTGCCTGGGTGTTCAGCCGAATCTCCGTGAACCAAACGTTGGCTTTCCAGAATGCTATCTTCATTTGCATGAGGTTTTTTCAAAAACCCATCAACCAAACATCACCTAAGTCTATTCTATACTAGTTTTCTTCTTTTATATCTTTTCAATATATTTCATATTTGTATATTTTTTAAACTAATTCAAATAATATTCTTTTTAATAAAATTAGAGGAAAATATAACAAATAATTCTTGTAATAACATGATAGGTGGCATCAAATATAACTGCTCAAACATCATATAAGAAATATTAATAGTAGATTTATTTTTTTTTTGGTAAATACATGAGGCATTGCCCCACGAAACAGACAAAACGAAACAAAAGAAAACAAACAATAACAGGAAAAAGCAAGACAGAAAGAAAACTAAAAACCATCGACTCAGAAGAAACAAACTCAGCATCTTGCAGCTGGAGTGATGACTCCCGGATCCAGCATATCATCAGTAAGAAGATTAAGTAGCTCACTGTGAGGGGATGTAATAGTGGATAAACCAAAAGGATCATCCATTGCTTTCTTCGCTAGCCAGTCCGCACAATGATTGCAGGTCCTAGAAATATGCTTCAACAAGACAGACCAATCCTTATTGAGAGCAGCTCGAATCCTTTATTAATAGTAGATTTTGAAAAGTAAATGGAGACAATCATTCCTTAGCCCCCTCTCGCTCATTCCTTAGAGCTAAGGGAATTCTTCTAAGTTGGCAAAAAACAAAAAATCATTGCCTTAGGGAGGCAAGTTAACGATTACTTTTTTGCAAATGAAATATGATTAAAATGTATCATATTTTTAAAGGGAGTGCCCATAACCTCCATCAACCTTTCCTCCGTCTTTACATATTTCTCAATTGTACAAAAAAACTTTAATTTAAAGAGATATGATTAATGGAGAATATTAGTCTCATATTATAAGACAATAATATCCTATATTATAAAAACCGGATCGACTCGGTTTGGTGAACCTAAAAATTGGTGTGACCCAACCGATAATTATAAAAATCAATGACACGATCCGATTCATAAAAAAGGAAAATTTTGATTTGTTCTCATCAATTAATGCATTTTCTTTTTTTCACTATCACACCACGAGTGATTTGCTTTCTTTTGAAATATTCGAATGATATGCTACTTGTTAACTTACATAAATTACATCATTTAACATGACAAAACAAAAATTCCTATACACACAACATTTTGTGGGACCCACACTTTTTTTAAGCAAAAAAAAAACTAAGGCACGCAAAACGGATCTCTATAACATTACACAATCACTTTTCCTATAACATAACTCTTATAAAACCCTAAATTATATACCCACAACACTAATATTATCTTGATCGTGCAATATACAAATTTTTTTGATTTAATTTATAATTAAAGATGTCATCTATTGATCCTGAAAAACCAATATCACAAGTATTATATGTTTAATTAATCTTTTGCTAGACAATGATATATAATTTATTGTTTGTCATATTAAAATATTTGAAATTGATATATCTTTTTTACAAGTATTTGAATATATTTAAAGTTTTTTAATACAAATTATAAATTTATATATAAATATCATTATCTCGACCAGATTAATAATCGGATTTAATAACATTGCTAATATCAAATGTCATAAACACACTCATTTATTTATTTATTTTAAAAAAATGAACCTAACATGCTTTGTGTATATGACATGAGATATTAGTCTCCTATAACATGAGATTACTATTTCGCTTGAATTTTTACACGTAAAAATGGGGTGCATTTCCCTTCTAATTGAAAAGCCATCGCTAACTCCTGTATCCCTGGGAAAACACCGTGAAGATCCAACTTGCACAAACTCTGAATCCTCTACAGTCTACAGTACTAAGAAGGTAAGTCAAGAGGACATGCTGACACATAATGATATGAACCACCTAATTCTCATTTACACATTTTCTGGCCAGAACTCTCTGAAGAAAGCACGTTCAAATTCCTTCTCCTGCATTTTCTTTTCAAACTCCTGCATCTTTCTCATCCGTTTAGAAAGTACTTTGGTTTTCTTTTCCAACATACGTTCCTGAAATTAACTTAAGTCAGTTAGAAGCAAGAAATCATATACAGTTAAAAAGAAGAAGAAGCAATGGTGGGTTATTTAGAAAATAAAGATGCTACGGTAGCTTATGTTAATGCCAAAATGGCCAAAAACAGAAAAATGCATGAACTCATTGTTAACTATAATAGCCACCAATGAAGCTTCTCCCCTGCATTATTGTTCAATATGATCTGTCTCATTGATTCAACCGTACACAAAATTTGCTATAAAATAAAATTCATAAATTATTATTTTCTTCTATACTTGCTGTTTCATTCCTCTCATTTTCTATTTTTGTACTTTTAGCATTTATTTTTTGCTTTGAAGAGAAGAGGAGAAACCTTGGCAAAAAAAATCCTTAAGTAGAACTTAAATGTACAAATTCTCAAAATATATTTTGAGTACCATGAGAATGACAAATGTTGAAAAACAAGAGTTTTTTTTTAGGAAGAGATAAGGGGCCGTAGAGGGATGATAGAGTTAAGCAAGACAAAGACAAAACAATATTTCACTAATTACTGAGGATGGTTAAATACATAAGCAGACACCATACCTTTATTATTTCATATGATACTAAACTCCCATAAAGATACAAATACCAATTGTTTTGGGTGCGCTACAAGTAACTAATTACTAAACAGTCTCTTATATTTCTTAAACTCCACCACCAAATTCAATAAAATAAAACAAGGAACTTGAAAATTCAATCTATTTCAATCAAATAACTTGGGCAACTAGCACTACTTTAAATAAGAAAAACTTTGACGACCATTGTAACCTTCCAATTGCAAATGAATAAATTAGTACCATTTTGCATACTTATGTCCCCAAGCCAAAGTCCTTCGACCATTGGAAAGTTGTTTAGATTATTTAATTTTTACATAGATAGGAACAGAGAAATGCTATACAAACCCTAGTTAATGATCCGAAAGTAAACCTTAAGAAAAAAATTAAAATTACCTGCTGATTGTTCCCTTTAGAAGCATCACTATGATCAGGTTTCACGACCTTCTTCTTCACTTTATCCGCTCCCAAACCTCGTTTATTATTCTTCACATAAGTTTCCACGGGTTCTAATCTACCCTGTTTCCATAATATTTATCAGAATTATTGAAAGAAAATTCCAAATACCAGCTTTTTACAATCAAAATAGACTACAATTATGGAGACGAGAGAAGTACTTAAACAGGAACTTAACAGTTACTTGGAAATTGGGACGAGAAAACAATCAAAACTTTATTCCAACAGTTCCATCAACTATCATACCCTAATCTGGTTTAAGAATAACAGTAAGCAAATAGACCTCACAACTCACAAGGCTGAAAGTGGGATGGGGCTTTAAATAAACAAAGGACTGTTCAGCAGGCACATGTTTTCAAATTTAGAAAGTTTAATCCCCCAACATAAACTATATCATTTATTAAATTTAAATATGAAAATACTCCATTTAAATTACTGTAAATAGTTAAACTTTTCTCTAGAAGATATATCATAGGTCATATAAGTCCCTGAATGATGGAAATTAAACCAGTCGCCGAATGATGGGAATTACACCCAAAGCCCTATCTGTGAATAGGGCCTTTATATATCAAACTAGTCCTAGAATGTATATTCTATCCATCAAATTAGTCCACAAAATCCCTGATGTGGGGACTAATTTATTTGATCAATAAAATAAACATTTAGGGGCCTAAAACATAATTTCATCACGGATTAATATGACCAATGCTGTATTTTCAGGGACTAATTTGCCTATTTATTCAACTTGAATTATGAAGAAAAAGAATGGTTAATGTTTTTGATTTCAACATTTACAACAATGTTTTTGACTACTTATTCCATCTTCCAGTGAAGAAGAAAAGAGAGTAAGAAACAAAACCTGTTCAGAGATCCCAAGACCACACCCTTCTTTCCAACCTTGCTTCCTCAATAGCTGCAGAAAACACCATCCCAAAGTATATTTACATGAACCAAGAGAAAAGGAAAAAAATAAATAAATAAAATTACAGTACAAAAAAGAAAGAAGGGGAAGAAACAAAGTACCTGAAATCCTATATTGGAAGAGTTAATTGCTGTTGCTGAACCACTTGAACCCAAGATCTCTTCCATGGCTTTTCCCACCCTTAATCATACACTGAAGAAAGATACTAAAATCAAATCATTTAAAATTTCAAAATTGTTTTGACAAATTCATCTTTACATTCTTAAAACCCTTTTTCCGTTTCCATTACAAGTTAACAACCCTCAAAATACATCCTCCAAAAAAAAAAAAAAAATCTTTAAAAACAAGTAAAACTAATATCGAAAGGATTAAATATGAATTCGGAAGCTACCTTCCTCGAATTGATCAGAGTTCAGGAGAACAACGTTTCTCGCGTTTTTTCTTCTCTTCTAATTTTCCACCTCTAAATTGCTTCTTTTTGTTTTGTTAAATTATTATAAACACCTTTCACCAAAAAAAATTATAAACACCGAGATGGGCCCAGCAAGCCCATAAGGGAAAAAACTTTTGGATTTTGATGGGGCTGGGCCTCGAACTCAAACGCACACGTGAATGCCGGTTAGCCCTTAACAAAGTTATTATTATTATTTTTTGGTAAATATTAACAAAGTTATTAATTTCCTATGTAATATCTTAAAACTTGTTAAATTTTTTTATTTACTTTTAAATGACACGTGAATTTTTAATTTTTTTTTCTTTAACTAATCATGCATATCTTTTTAATGATATATATATATATATATATATATATATATATATATACATATATATATATATAGGGATAAACTAATCTTATGTTAAAGGGGATAACCTCTCTTATGTGGGTGACACAAAAGTAAGGTGGGTCCCATTTTGATTTTATTTTATTTTTTATTTTTTAGTAGGACACACATTAAGTTTATGATATATATATATATATATATATATATATATATATATATATATATATATATATATATGGGGAATGTTATATTTACAACCTATTTTTATTTACAAACTCTTACAATTATAATAACCGTTGATTGACGGAAATCAGCGGTTAAGATATTGTCGTAAGAGTTTGTAAATAAAAAAAGTTGTAAATAACCAACAAAGCTCAGCACAGTTGGTAGATAGTTGGGTTCCTTAAGCATGCTGACAGGGATTTGATCCCTGGCCGTGCAAATAGAAAAGGCTTTGTTGGGAGAGGTTTACCCATTTAATGTGATCTCCCGCTTCGAAATGATTAGTCTTCGGCTGTCGGCCGGAGAATACATTGGGAAACCACAAAAAATAGGTCGTAAATATAACCTTCCTCATATACATACATACATATATATATATATATATATATAAAAAGATATGCATGATTCCCATGGAAATAAAAAAAAAAATCTGATTGATCATGAGCAAAATTCTAAGAATAATTGCTCATAAAAGGGAAATACATGCATTCTCATTGCTCATGCACACACAAAACAAAACTAACTACATGAAAACTAAATCTAGAAAAGGAATCTTTATTGTAAGGAGAAGAAAGAAAAATCAGCTAAGCAATCAATCTATATTCAATTGCACTCAATTTTATGTTCCTAACACTAACAAAATAGCAGACTACTCTGGCTAGAGTTCTCCCAATTAGCCACTAAAACTGTAACATGCATATATTTCTGTAGCATTCTTATAGGAACAAGCAACATTGAAGCAATTAGCATTCAGCTACTTAGACCAAAGTGAGAAAACGTAGATTTGGATAACTTTTCTGTTAGCTACTTACTCAAGAATACTCAAGCAACTACTCGGCTTTGATATAGAGTGTAGAAAATGTATCAACAGACAGAGATTAAATGTAGAAGCAGAATACACCTTCTATATCCAATGTGCACGAGAATTATCAAGGAACTTATGTCTTTGAATTCAGTCTCCTCCCATTCTGCAGTCCTTTATGTCTTTGAAGGACGAATGTAATTATCATCTAGCCATACTATTTCGTTATCATCTACAACATCATCATCATTATTATCATCTGTCTTTATGTTGATTTTAATGGTAATCTTGTTGAAAAACTAGCTCAGGCTGAATCCCAACCCAGAGATAGAGATGGAAGAGAGTATGAAAAAGAAAAAGAAAAAAACGGAATAACGTTGTTCTTTGTATGGGGTGTGCAAAAAACCTTTATTCCCACTAGAAGCTTCAGGGTCTTAATTTTTCAAAATACTAGTTTATCAATGATGTGAAAAATTAATTCATGAACCGAACCAATTTTTAAAACCGGTTTAGAAATCGAACTGAACCATTTTCAAACCGAACCAAATTAATTTTTATAATTTTATTTTTTAAATTTTTAATTTTTTGTCTTTTCAAAAGAGACTCAACCCGAACCGATTCCGAACCGGTACTGAACCGAACCGAACCATTTAAACCAATTCGGTTCGACCCATGCACATCCCTACCCCTAAACTCTGATCAAGTCAAACCTTCATTCCCACAAGAATCTTCAGGGTCTTAATTTTTCAAAATACTAGTTTATCAATGATAAGATACAAAATAACTTCAAGAAAATCTATGATGCTAAAATATCAACGGGAATCCACATATATAGACTGAGTATCTCCGCCTAAGATACTCCCCCTGTCATGAAATCTCGATTGGTACTAGCAAAATATATTGTCTATTCACAAGATATTTTATGTGAGTTTCTCGAGTAAAAACAGAAATTTTAAACCCATCCTTGATTAGTAGTAGGGCAACATAAAAAAATTGCATTAATGATGAAAAATTGAACAATAATACTAATAGTAATAGAGTAACTTGGGAATGATATTGTGCAAAGGAAAATCTATGGTATGATCAAATTTGGCACTAAAATAGTGGACATGAGAGATAAATTGATTCTTTGAGAAGACAGCTTGCACCAAAAAATGAACTGGGCATGTCAAATTTCCATCTTTGGGATGGGAATGGAGTTGGGTCCACACTTAGAAGACAAAATCATCACACTACTCGGAACTCCAGCCGAGTAACAGAATCTAAGGTAGAATCAGATGACTTGTACTTAAAGGAACTTTCTAGTTTGGAACAGCCTCGGGCATCCACTGTTGGAGGAGATATAGAGGCTATGATCCCCCTGCACACTGTCTTCAATTGTTGTAGAAGACACAAAGACAATTTCGTTAATTTGGGGAGAGTAATTGTGGGATAATCATCGTCATCATCATCATCCTCACTGTTCCTCACTGCAAATATCTCCTTCATTGAATCACAAAAAGCTACATCTATTGACTCCAGGTTCGGAAGTTGTGGCAGCAAAGCAGGTGTCATCAACTTCTCTATCTTGTTGCAAAACTTTATCTTAAGATGTTTGAGATAAGAGAACATGCCTCTCGTAGGCAAAAATTTTGTTATGCCTTCATCATTTTCCTTCCATATAACATCCAAGCTTGCCAAACCTGTAAGTTCCAAAGATTCAAGGTGTTGGAGATTAGTGCAAAAGGAACAAGAACTGGATAAACACAATAAGCTCTCCACTTTTCTGCAATGCTCAACGCGAATTTCCTTCAAAGAAGAAGGAGCATTGAATGACAGAGCATTACATAAGCTTCTCCACTGGTAATTCTGTAGTATCCTCAGTTTCGCAAGGTCTCTTGGCAGAAAATGAACAAATTCTTGCAATCTCCCAAACTTACAGCTCGGTAATCTAACCGTGGAAAATAAGGATAAGTTTGGCAGTCTGAAGAACTTAAAGATGGGTCATCTAACCCTGGAAAATAAGAAAAAGCACATAAATCTCCTGAATGGAGATGATAAGTTTTGGGTCCACAACCTCTGTCCATGGTTTTTGTCACATAATTATTCAAGTTCTTGCAGTCGTGAAAGCTGCCTGCAAAATATTCCAGCATGCTCATCCGTTGTACATCGTCTACTTCTACTTTAACATTTGAAAGCATGGAACAATGGAGATCAAGGTATTGCATGTTGGTCAAACTCTGAAACACGGACCGAGGTTCAAATGTCAATCTATCATTCCCTGACAGATTCAGCCATTTCAAGTTGATTAGCATTTCCAAGCCTTGTGGTACTTTCTCAATTGAAGTATCTGATATGTCCAACCTTGACAATTTCTGTAGCTCTCCCAAAGGAGGCACATATTTCAATGATTTACATCCTCTCAGCACCAAAGAAATAAGGGACCTCAGGTTAGACACTGAATTCGGCAAACATGTTAAACTGTCATTATCAGATAGTTCAAGTACTGTTAGAGCATTCATGTGGTGGAAAAAACAATCTGGAATACAACTGAATTGATTATTACTAAAATTCAAGGTGGACAACTTTGGACACTGAGGTGATGTACCCACTGGGATTTCTACTATCTCGTTCCCTGCTAAGGAAACCTTCTCCAAATCAACTGTCCATTCCTGAATGCGAGGTATCTTTTTCAATCCTTTATTACATTTCACCATGTACCTGTGCCTCATGATATGACTCGCCATGTCCCTCAACATCCCATGCATCCATAAATTACCAACTTTGTCTCCCAATAACAAAGAATGTCCTTTAAGCTTATCCAATATGGCAAGACCCTCATCAAATATTTCCTCTAAATTCCTCACACCATTAATCAGTCCCTCGTCAAAGAGCTTCAAAACCAATTCTTTCCTCCCAATTTTATCGTACAATGCACAGGATAAGAAACAATTCTGCATGTTCTTGTCAATTAAATTATCATAGCTGAGTTTTAATACATTGAAGATCTTTTCTTCAATCTCTTCTCCTATTGCTGAATTTCGAAGTTCATTCAAAGCATGTTTCCATCGACCAATGTCATTTACCCCTTTCAAGCTTCTAGCCATTACACTGATTCCAAGTGGTAAACCATCACATTTCCCTTTAACAGTGTTTACAATCTTTGCTGCTTTACGAGGAAGTGTTGCAGGTGTTCCATGGTATCCAAATTTCTGCAAAAATAACTCCCAAGCTTCTTCATAACCAAAGAGAGGTTCCACGCTTATTATATTATTCAGAGGGCAGCCCATCTGTTGACACACATGTTTCAAACGACTTGTCAAAATTAATTTAGTTCCATTACCTCTAAGAGGAATTCCCACCTTGTGCAGATCAATATAATTCCAAACATCATCCAAAATAAGCACACATTTTTCTCTTTCCTCAAACGCAGATGACAACATTTCTGCTCTTATTATCTCATCATCTTCATCAAGCTTTATGCCTATTCTTTTAGCAATGTCATTTTGTAATTCAAAAATGTTAAAATCTTGGAATACAGTGACCCAAAAGACATGCTTAAAATCAAAAGTGCTTCCCTTCCTTTTTATTTCATCCTCGATATGAGTTACTAGGCATGTTTTCCCCACTCCCCCCATCCCATGTATGCCAATCATGAAGACTTCGTCATCCCTTAGGAGTCTCAACACTCTCCCAAAATTTTCCTCAAAACCTTTACCAACCAACTCATTCCACAACACCAAAGGCTTTTTTGTGGTATGATCCCTCAATTCTAGGATCAAATTCTCTTCCTCTTCCACCATTTCCTTATCCCTCTCTGTCAAATTACCCTGACCAAGTAACTCAATCATTTTACGAGCTCTTTCTTTCAAGTCTGCAACTTCCTCTAACCAATAATCAACACTTCTCTTGCGCTTCTTTCCATGGGACTCCAGCCACTGTGATTCTCCCTTAACGTCGTCTTCCTCACGAGTTAAATTATCAACCAACTCCTTTATTTCGGTGCTCATACTTTCAAAAGCAGTATTGCCACCTCCAATCAGCTTGACCTGTGCCAAACATGTTTCCTTTTTAAAAATAAAAATAAAAAAATGGCATGCAATTAATTAGCTTCTCGATGATAGTTGCAGGAGAATGGTTGTTTTTCTATGATTTTTCATTTTTCTATCATCCGTAGGAGTCTGCATCAATTAGTTAATTTATTCCCCTTCCTCTGCACTATTTTTTTTTCTGTTGAACAGCTTTAAATTTATATAAAAGAAATAAGCATGAATTCTTATGGCATGAATTCTGCTTATTTTCCTATTTAATAGAATTCTTCTATTAATGAAAAAGAAATAATAGAACAAGTGAACAACTATGCAATGATATTGGACAGGAGCAAAGCAACTAGCAATACTATGGCATGATAGTATTTGGCACTGTATTACCGTAATAGTGTGCGTTAAACAAACTAGTTCTTTCAAATTTCAGATTTATATTTAAAGGGGTTTCAGAAGCATCATTATCACCTCTCATCCTACTCAAACAAAAGAAGGAAAAAAAAAAGTGGTGCTATGAGGTTTTGAAATACATATAAGGACTTGAAATACGATGATTGTTATCATTTGAAAATCCAAAGAATGAACTATTTGACATATAATAGTTGTTGCTCTCATCTCTTGAATTTAACTCTTCTGTTCCTCAAAGTGGTGCAGGAAGGGTGGGTTCAGTATTTCTAACAGCAAATCTAGAAGTACTTTGAATAATGTTAACAGCAAATCTAGAAGTACTTTGAATAATGTTGGGCAAATATGGAATTTTAACATGTCCATTCCCATTTCACAAAATCCAAGATAGGGACCCATGGGATCACCACCCCAAAAGCTAGCTCAAAGGGTGGGAGTGCCCAAGGCCTTATAAATCCCACGGTAATTCTCTACACAACCGGGACTCCTAACATACCATTTCACAAAATACAAGTTTAAAAATTTATGCCCAATATATTACACTATATGTGCCTCTCTTTACAGATAAAGATGAAGATTTTCACTTTTTCAGCGTCGCTAGTATTGCAGAAAATAAAATAAAAAATAAAAAATCATCCATAGGAGTCAGCATCAATTAGTTAATCTGTTTCCCTCTCCTACAGTAATTTTTATTTTGCATTAAACTACACATACCAGGAGGGTTCTTGGGGGCCTTGAAGCAGTGACAGAGACAGACCCCTAACAACTCTTTTCCTGCCACGATCCATACCCTTTTTTTTTTTGCTGCGTATCAAATTGTAGCATTTTATAAGCACTTTTTTAGGGTTTATACTTTAAGGTAGTACTTTTCTTATATTCCATCAGAAAAATATTCTCTTCTATAGTTACATTTTTTTAAACAGGTCCAACAATTTATTTATTTTTTCAGCTTCAATTCCTTTTAATTTTTTATTTATTATTTGAATAAGAGAATTTTTTTTTTTTTATGCAATAGAAAAAAGTATTACCCATACTTGAAACTTGAAAGTACATATGCTGGAATTTATGCTTCATTTCATTTTTGACGATTTTTATTCCTCTTCCCTTTTTTCATTTTCATGCCTACTTTTACGTAATCAGAATTTTCCTCTTGACTGTTTTTAATCCAGCAGTGTTGAAAAACATAAAATAGATAGAATAGTTGGTTTTTTCACTCTTTTGTCCCTCATTAATTATTTAATAATTATTTTACTTCTTACTCAGAATTATTTATCAATCAGCCCCTCTTTAATAGATTAAGCCCGAATATTTAATCGATTAAATGGTCAAAATAGGCAAAAAATCGTTGACTTGAAGATTTAGTCGATTAAATCTCCCTATTTAATTGATTAAATCTCTCATACATAAAGTTGTTCTTCTGATAAAGAGAAAGATTTAATCGATTAAGTTGAAGATTTAATCGAACATAATGTTGTTTTTGCGATAAAGAGGAAGATTTAATCGATTAAGTTGAAGATTTAGTCGATTAAATTTTCATTTGACCATTTAATCGATTAAATTTTGGGCTTAATCGATTAAAGAGGGGTAGATTGGTAGATAGTTCTAAGTAAGGGGCAAAATTGTTATTAAGTAATTAATGAGGGGCAAAAGGGTGAAAAAACCATACGAATAGGTAAACATAAAATTCTATCCCTTTTTATTTATTTATTTTTTAGAGTATTTATTTATTCTAACTATAAACTTACTCTATAAATATTTTCTCTTTTATTTCTTTAATAAAAGATTGGGATTTATTAATCTTATGTAATAGAAAAAACTCTCTTGTGCAATAGAGATAATCATGTGTGAGACCCACCCACTATAAAAAAAGAATAAAAGAATAAAAAAGTAACATGAAAATCGATGTATGTGTAGGAAAAAGAAAAATTCTCTCCTACGACGTAAGAATATATTTTCCCTAAAAGATTAGACTAGAAAATAGAGGTTTAAGATTATGCATTACTCCAATCCATAAAGGTCTTTATCTCATGACCAAAGTTAATCTTAATTTTTATTCTCACAATTGTGATAAAAGTTTTCACACCTGAAAATGAAGGATATATTTGTGGCTTTTCCGTCCACCCCTAACAGGATTGAAATGTACAAGTTACAACCATATTTCTTGCATACCTTTTATTGGTGTTAGGTATCTCGAACTTGTCTTTGTTTTCAAGGAACATAAGAAAATGCATTCAGTTATCAAACTCCTTTCCTCCAATGCCACTACATGAAAATAACAATATTCAAAGTTTACAGAGAAAAATGAATCAAACAAAACATAACACTACTTCCTACTACATGCTACTTCCTATGACAGTCTGACCATCAATCTCATAGCCTTCTTGATGTACAAAGATGTCACAGCACATATCCAGGTCACGAAATTTCATCTTCCACTTTCAATAATTAACATATTCTTTTGTCCCAACAAGCCAAGCCCGATCCTTATTTCCTGTGATGGTTTCCATACACATCAAACAGTCCCTTCTTGTAATTTTCTTGCATGCTCATGTAAGTGATTTTTATCATATTATATGCAATCAACGGAGCTATACATTCGCCTTACATTTCTTATACATTGGCAGAAAGTTAAAGGTATCTTTAAATGGAAATATTTCAGCAGCATGCTTGACTCAAAATTTGGAGATTGAATTTTTCAGGACACTGGATTCTCAATGATAAGAGAAGGAATATCTTCTTGGAAATCTGTAATGCCATTCAAACAGGATGGTTTCGCTGCGCCATAGTAAAAGAAGGCCATGATTTTTGACAACTCATCTGCGCTGCGAATTGCTGAGAGACCACCAAAGGGAAGTTAGGCATAGTCAGAAGGAGAGGGGCAAAAATATGGAAAAGATAACATTTTTTTATTTTTAGTAAAATAAATCAATACCTTTTTCACGGAATAAAATCTTCCCTGCTTTAGTAAAGATAATCTCTGGGAAGACCGACACTTGAAGTGCAGCAACCAGTTGAGTCTCAACAACAGCATCAAGTGCAACACACTTTCATATGATATGTAATAGGATGTGAGACAAAAAAAAAGGCTATCTTTCCGATAAAGTAGCTGAAACCAGAGTAATAATTGTATGACTTTACTGATTACTTACTCTAGGTGAGGGTAATCTGCAGTTCCATATAATATGCACGGCCTTCTCTATTTCATCTCGAATTCTTTCGTTCTCCTTTGGCCTAAAGATAAAATTAAAAGTTAGTCTGAATTTTTGTTACTTTTATTTGATTGCAAATATGATATGGAGCACACTACAAATTTACAAATATAATGATAGGATACCACCTCTAAAGGTATATTCTAGAAGAAGCTGCGTCAGCAAGGCAGTTAGAAGCAAATATGAGTGGAAGGCAATTCTGTTAGTGTCACACGTGAGAAGCAATACAGGAATGAAAGGAAAGAATTAGTATAAATAGGAAATAGTAGAAGGATGGAGGTATCTTTGAACTTGGGACTTTTGGGCACCTCTTAGGTGATTTGGGAAAGACTAGAGCCTCTCCAATTGCTCTAGAACTATCATTTCTTTTCTGCTTGTAATTTCAATTTCAGCATTTCTGTTGGTTGATTTGTAATGAAAGAGTTGATCTATATGACTCTGTAATTTCCTTATAAGCTTGTTATTGTTGTTGAAACTGAAGATTGGTCACTGTAATTCTGTTTCTGATCCATTTACAATCAATATAGTTGCATTTGGTGTTATTGCTCTATTGGTTTTAGTGTGATTGTGAATTGGTCTGTATCATATAACATTAAATGTCATCTGGCAGACCAATTAAAGTACTTTAGCCAAATTCTACGGTTAATTGCTCATAAGGTCGAAAGTTTAATAGAGCCCTCCTCGGAGCCCAATTCCAAAAGATAAAAAGGGAAATACATGCATACTCATGCACACACACACACACAAAGTATTCTGCAGGAAAACTAAGGGGACGTTTGGTAGAGGAGATATTTTTTATTCTCAGTTAAAAAAATTTGCTGGGAACATGGTGGAGAAAATTTATAGCCGGGTAAGATAAAAAAAGATGTTTGGTAGATCAAAATTTATTGCTGGGTAAGATAAGAAAATATGTGTTATCTGTGGTCAAATTTTTTTACCATAGTTTAGATGGTAAAGTTTTCAATTGAAATCAAGTTTAAAATTGTTATCCATCAAAAAAATTTTGCCAGCCACTTTTTTATTTCTCTCCTACCAAACATAGCTAAATTATTTTCCTCACCCCACTCTCCCGGGTAACTTTTTTTTTCCCTCCTACCAAACACCCCCTAAATGTCGAAAAAGAATCCTAATTGTAAGGAGACCAAAGAGAAACCAGCTATCTAAGCAATCAGTCTATATTCGATTACATTCAACTTTAAGTTGCTGACAATAACCAAACAGCTGACTACTCTGGCCAGATTTCTCCAAAATAGCCACTTAACTGTAACATACATATAATTCTGTAGCATGCTTATAGGAACAAGCAACGGTGAAGCAATTAGCATTCAGCTACTAAGACCAAAAACTAGAAAAGATTTGTAAAAAAACATGGATTTGGATGATTTTCCTGTCAGCTACTTACTCAAGAATTATCAAGCAACGACTGGGCTTAGATACAGAATGTAGAAAATGTATAACAGAAAGAGATTAAATTTAGAATTAGAATAAACCTTCTATATCGATTGTGCACTAGAATAATCAAGGGACTTATGTCTTTGAATACAGTCTCCTCCCATTCTGCAGCCCTTATGTCTTTAATAGGGCGAATGTAGTTATCATCTTGCCATACTATTTCATTATCATCAACATCATCATCGTTATCATCATCTGCTTTTTTATTGTTTTTTATGGTAATCTTGTCAAAAAACTGGCTCAGGCTGAATCCCCACCCATCAGCATCTTGAGGCCAGTCAGGATCCTCCTCATCCATAACAAGGGGGTAATCATTCACCAGCTTTTGTAAATTTTTTTCCTTTTCCACAGGGTCTAACTCCTCTTGAATATCAGGTTTCATATCAATCACTTGCTTAATTTTCCTCCTCCATTCTAGTCTCTCTTCAAGACTCATAAAATAAGGGTCATTTTCATCAAACGGAGGAGGTGCATCATCGTCATCATCATCATCACTGTCACTAGATGCTTCTTGCCTTCTCTTCCGATCAGCACCATCAGATTTGAATGCTTGAACTCTCCTTGCGACTCTTTTTGTTTTCTGACCACCATCCTGTTTCATGGAAATAGAAAAACAAAAAAATGGAGTTAATTGAACTCTATCTGAAAGAAAACTTAAATTTAAAGGGAAAATTTCACCAATGCCCACGTGGTTTGCTTCAGAATCATCTATGCCCAATGGTTTTTTCCTATCATATATGTCACTGTGCTTTGTATAAAATAAAAACCATCGGGGTATATGTGATAAAAAACAAACCCTTCTACAAACCACAATGACATATGTGATAGGAAAAAATTACGGGGACATAAGTGATTCTAGAGGAAACCACGAGGGCATCGGTGAACTTTTCCCTAAATTAAATTGCAAGGGCAAATTCATATACTCGCCAGAAAAGACAGGTTTGAGGAAAGGCTAAGCTTCAAGAACTCCTTGCTTGGTTTATCTTTGGAAAGACAACATGTACCACAAAATGAACTGGGCATGTTCAATTTCTTCTCTTTTATAATCATAGGTGAAATGAAAGATGACAAGGGCAAAGTCATGAAATGTGGCAGCGCCATTTCTTCAAGCAAAGTATTCTAAACAGAAAAAAAAAAAAAAAATGTTACGTGTCAGTGGATAATTAAGTATAACAAATGAAAAATATTACAAAATGACTTGAAATCTATCATCATGTGTGTGAATTGAAAGTGTCACAGTAAATTACCATACTTTGAAATTGAAAAAGAGAAATTGAAATAAAAACATATGAGTTCAGTTAAGGACCTTAATTCATTAATATTGTCTGTGTGATTTGAGAAGCGAATCACTGAGTGATGTCTACCTTGTTAACTATGGCTGTCCCCAATTCCAGTGTTGTTCAGTGCTGAGTTTAGGAGCTATTTTGCTGTTTTTGTTGTTTCTCTTCCGAATCGAAAAGATTACCCATAGCATAGGCTATATAGTTCAGTTGTTTCGCCAAGAGATAAATGAATGAGTGGGCCGAAGAAGGGGACATCCACTACGGCCCAAGCCCAGGACTCGTCCCTAAATAATACAGGAATGAGATCGAAACCCAGTTTTGCAGGAGTCGCAATTGAAAGAAAATATAGTTGATTGAGTTGATGTTGAGCACGTAGCATGGTCGTAAAAAACGGGATGCAAAACCAAACCACGGTAATTCACAGTTGGCACCAAGAAACTGTGAGAACAGCATTGAGACTACGTATTCGGTTTTTTTAATATTATTTTTGGTAGCCGTTTAAAGTTTTAATATTGGGACCTCTCAAATCGGATTATTTGTAAAACGATGAACCAATTAGAATATCTCATAAAAAAATGTAAAATTGATTAATATTTGTCGTGTTGTACGAGATGAAATTATTTACTACACACAAAAAGTAAAGATATTCATCCATTGATCCAAAATGACTCAAACAATGGTAACCGAAATAGATTGTCTTCATGTGGTTAGAGATTGTTGGAAGGTTCGGGAAATATGGTGCCATCTGATTTCTTATCATAAGTGGCAATCCTTTTTTGCGCAACATCTGGGTGGGTGGTTACATTTTAATCTCTCAACTGATTACATGGAACATGAGTCTGGAAATTGGTCAACTCTTTTTGGTATTATGTGCTGGTTAATTTGGAAAGCAAGAAATGAATGGATTTTTTAGCATTTGGAGACTGATCCTTCTAGCATTATTCTTTCAGCTTTTCTTTTGAGAGATAATTACTTCCAAGCTCAATTGCTGCTGAAACAAGGCGGGCTTCGGTTGCAACCATCTAGGATTCAAACTTTCATTAATTGGAAGTTTCCTTTGGAGGGGTGGATAAAAATTAATAAAGATGGTTCTTGGGCTCAAGGTGGATTACAATCTGGATGTGGAGGGATTATAAGAGATTGTAGAAGTGGTTGGTTAGTTGGTTTCTCCAAGAATTTGGGGCATAGTTCATCGGTTGCTGCTGAGATTTAGGGTTCTTATTTGGGTCTTCAAATAGATCGGGAATGTGGTTATAGAAAGGTGTGGCTTGAAGGTGACTCTACAGTTACAATTAATTCCAAACAAAATACTGAGATGCTTCCTTTACATTGACTAATTTTATGTATCAATGAATTATTGGGGAGAAGTTGGCAGGTTTATGTCTCTCATACTTATAGAGAAGCGAATAGGGTAGTTGATTGGTTAGCTACGCATGCTTTTTCTGCAAACTGGGATATTCAAATTTTTAACTCACCTCCTGTAGGTTGAAAAGAGAGATTTCTTCAAGACTATAGGGGGTAGCTTTCCCTCGCTTCATTCTAGCCTAGTTTATTTTTTCTATGTATTACAAAAAAAAAAGTGGCTGTTGAGATATTCTTCCTATATATATAGGGGAGGGTTATATTTACAAATTTTTTTGTTTACAAACTACACTATGTACTCCTGGAAGTACACTAGGTTACACTATGTACTTCCGATAGTACATAGTGTAATTTGCAAAAATTTATAATTTTTTTTGTAAAAGGTTCATTTCCCCTCTCTCTCTCTCTCTCTATATATATATATATATATATATATATATATAGGGATAAACATTTATCAAACAGTTTGAGATAAGTTTATCTCCGGCTAGCCCCAAAACTACGTCGTTTTGATTAATGAAGGGTGTTTATGTAATTTTAGGTGAATTAATAAAGGGTGTTTCAGTAAAATGTATATGATGTAAAAAAAAATTACAAAAACATCCTTCATTAATTCACCTAAAATTACGTAAACACCCTTCATTAATCAAAACGACGTAGTTTTGGGGCTAGCCGGAGATAAACTTATCTCAAGCTGCTTGAGAAACGCTTTTCCCATATATGTATATATATGGGCAGGATATTCTTACACCGGTGTAAGAGTTAGAAGTCTTACGTACACTCAATCTTGATCATTGATCCACTTGTATCCAATGGCTCACATTACTAAAAAACTTGAACCCTTAGATATAAGTGGGATCAACGGATAAGATTAAGAGTGTAACTTACACTGGTGTAAAATGATCCTGACCCTATATATAAGGTTTATGTTTTCTCATGTTACTTAAGAGAAATTTTTCCTACAAACACATGAATAGTTCCAAATCAGCTTTTTACTTTTTTTTTTTTTAATTACAATTGGATCCCACATTAAAAATTGTATCTATGGTTGGAGATATGTTCACTCATGTAACATAAGAAAACATAAACCCATATATATATATATGTGTGTGTATTTTATTAATCTCATGTTATTGAAGATATTTTTTCTCATGTCATAGAAATAAATATGAGGATCCCTTTAGTTTCTTTTTTTATATTTTATAAAAGGTGAGCCCCTCCAACAACATAAAAAAATATTTGCCATATATATATATATATATATATATATATATATAGTGTTGATTTTTGATTTCCGTCCATCAACGGTTATTATTTATTATGAATCAATAATTAATTAATGAGTTTAATGTGCGAAAATAATAACCGTTGAATGACAGGAATTAATAGTGTTAAGATATAGTTATAAGATATTGTAAAAAAATGTTGTAAGTATAACCTCCTATATATATAATTGATAATTTGCGCTATCTATTTAAACAAACGATAAGGCTGATAGATTATTATAGTCAGTTGTCACTTGTCAGGTACAACAACATTGTGTAGGTTGAATTAGTTATTTGTATGGTTTAATAAAGGAGTTTGAACATATAAATGTAATTTCGAGGGTACATTAAACTTTAATTATGTGCACAAAAGAATTAAAAAAAATAAAAAATCTCATGATAGTGCATACTCTAATGGTACGGTAAGAATTTATTCTTCTTCATTATTTACATTGTTAGTAATAAACAATAAAGTGAATAATAATACACGAATCTTCTTATATCATCATTAAAATATGTTCATCAACATCATCTTTATCCCAAATTAATTAGGGTCGGTGGTAGATGAACCCACATGAAAGATATCAAATTGTTGAAAAAATAAAATAATAATAAATATATATATATATATATATATATATATATATGTGTGTGTGTGTATATATAAATAAATAAAAGTGAAAAAGAAAGGGACAAGAAGAAGTGGGGGAAATGAAGGGTAAAGGACTAAAAAGGGACCATCTGGAACATATGAATAACCACGGGTCTAACCCTCAATCATACTTATAGCTTTTCTCCATTCCGTTCTAAGACATACCGTCCGCCAATCTATATCTCACTCCATTAAATCTTGTTTTACTAACTTCCCCCAAGTAAGTTTCGGCCGACCTTTGCCTCTTTTTGTGTTGAGCTCTTGGTAACAAACTTCTGTTCTTACAGGAGCATCCAGGGGCTTCTCATCACGTGCCCAAACCACCTCAATCTATGTTCTCTCATCTTCTCGGCAACCGGTACTACTCCGACTTTTCGTCGAATATCTTCATTTCTTATCTTATCCATATTTGTGTAACCACACATCCACCTTAACATCCTCATCTCTGCTACTCTCATCTTATTCTCATGTTGCCTATGTGCTGGCCAGCATTCCGCTTCATATAGCATTGTCGGTCTTACTGTCGTTTTATAGAATTTTCCTTTTTATTTAAGGGGGATTTTGTGGTCACACAAAAACCCAGATGCACTGCGCCATTTCATCCACCCTGCTCTGATTATATGATTAACATCCTCATCAATCTCTCCACATTTTTGCAAAATGGAGCCCAAGTATTTAAAAGCATCTTTTCTGGGTACCTCTTGACCAATTAAATGCACGGGCTCTTGGTCCCCATCTCGTACCAGAGAAAACTCACACTTCAGATACTCAGTCTTGCTTCGACTTAATGTGAATCCTTTGGATTCCAATGTGCTTCTCCACAATTCAAGTTTTCTATTAACATCCTCCTTGCTCTCATCAATAAGCACAATATCGTCTGCAAAAAGCATACACCATGGCACTTCCTCTTGAATATCTTTTGTTAGTTCATCCATAACTAAGGCAAAAAGATAAGGACTTAGAGCCGACCCTTGGTGTACATCAACCGTGATAGGAAAATAACTTGATGTTCTATTACAAGCTTTTACACATGCAGTAGCTCCATTAAAATATGCTCATACTGTTTATATATATATATATATATATATATATATATATATATATATATATATATATATATGCTGATACTTGCATTTATAATTCCATACAAATCATTTCATTAATGTATTAGACAAGATGAACTTCTTGTTGGTATCTAAGAAGACTTTTATTACTATTATTATGGGTTATATTTATCTCATTTTATATGAGATAAACAATTCTCCTACACACAAAAAAAGAAGTTGGGTCTCATCACTCTTTTTTTCTCTCTCCTCTTCCTGTGGGTCCCACTTGTACTTTTATTTCTATAACATGAGATGATTTTTTTCCTATAACATAAGAAAAATATATCCCTATTATTATTATGCCAGTTAATGTAAAAAAGTTATGATCTATTAATATATGGGTAAAGTGTGTGTCATTTTAAAGGATGTAAAGTTGTGTCATTTTATGAGAGATAAAGAGATCCATAAAAGAGGAGAGAGAGTTGACAAAAAAAATAAAGATGTGAGTCTCACCTCTTTGTGAGAGTAAAAAAAATATAAATTCTAAACATTTTCCCCTTAATAGTAAGTTGTAGACCAAATTGACTTCAATATAATAATATAAGCACAAGAGATGAAAATTAGTTACACAGATTATCAAAGGCTTAGCTCCATAATATTTCATTTTTCTCTCTCCTCCTGATTTGGTGGATGAGAGAGATCCTAAAAAACACTTTTTCCTTTTTTTTTAAATTCAAAAATATATAAAATTTAAGTTAAAAGAGAATTAAATTAAAGATAAAATTATAAGAAAAATATATATAACTATTGTAAGGGACAAATTATATTTATTATCAATTAAGTTTAGCATCTCTTATTGGGGAGGGATATACTTACCACCAAAAAAATTTATCACCTTTATAACCAACTCAATCTCCATTGATTTCCGTCAATCTAAGCTTATAATTTATTGGATTTACCCTCTCTTATTACTTGTTTTTTTTTTTATGATCGTTGGATAAAACAAATTCAACTGTTGCGATTTGATACAAATTAATAAGAGATGATAAATTTAATTGAAGATAAATATAAATTTTACGTTTGCCATATTGCCAAACTTAGAACATGTTATATACATAAAATTAAAAATAGTTTGATAAACTAAAATCACAATTAAGGTTTGTAACTGATTTAAAAAAAAAAAATCCCCTCTTCTTTTACAGTTACTATGTTACCTACCTTTCTTACCTTCGAAAAAAGGAAAAAGCGTGTCTCTTGATTTGAACGACTTAAAGTTGTGTTATTTTAAATAACATAAAAAATAAATAAAGGGAAGAGAGAATGCAAAAATAAAATAAAAAATAAAATAAATGTGGATTTCACTTTTTATAGGAATGAAATGATATAACACATTACCAAACAGTCTAACACCTAATTTCTTGGCTGGAAAATATCTGTTCGTGGTAGCTCTGTAAACTGCTTCAACGTCCCCAAAGACCGTCCAGGTACTGTTCTTTTATATCTGCAATTGCAACTTTCTGTTCAAAATGACGGCTACCCATTATAAGGTCCTCACTCTTCACCTTCCAAAAGCTCGTCGCCAACAACTATTCCCAGCACCAAGTTGTCAGTCATCTTAAGGTAATGCAATTGACGAACCAAGTCCCAAAAATGCCAATATGTTCGCAAACAGTGTTTGAGTTTGAGTTTCAAATAAAAGAAGCCCTTGTTTTCATTGCTTAATACGTAGCAGGTTCTAGCCTTGGGAACAATGATGCCCCTTTCGCTAAACTGAGTTCTTCCTATACAAACATCTTCACCTCCTCGCAAAATGATATATGCATTCCCTTAACAATTCTCGAATTTTACCTAAACATATTGCAAGACGATAATGGCTATTGAAGAGAATAGGGATATTTTAGTCTTAAAATTGCTGAGTATGCTTAATTGTTCTAATGTGATAGATGAGGGAGGTTAATTGTCTTGATTTTTTTGAAAAACCCACTAATAATAGGATGGTTTTATGTAATTTTCCCTTGAAAGTTTGATATGATTTATACCTGAACTTTCATTATAACATATTAAAAAGTAATTATTGCTAACTAAATTTTAACCAATAAAACTCCTTATTGATGGATCTGAATTTTAGAAGGAAAAAAAAAAACTTTTCAATTTACGAATATTTTTTTTATCTCTTGCAAGTTTGCAACTACCATAGAGAAGCAAACTAATTGCTGCCAATTTTTATTTTATTATTTCAAATGAAGCAGGTTTGGCAGAGATGGAGCACGTGATTGGAAGCAGCAACAGCGCTTTCGAAAGTGAGCGCAGTGAAATAACAAAGTTGGTTGATGATTTAACTATTGAGGAAGATGACATTAAGGGACAATTACAGTGGCTGGAGTCCCATGGAAAGAAGCGCAAGAGATGTGTTGATGATTGGTTAGAGGAAGCTGTATACTTGAAAGAAAGAGCTTGTGAAGCGATTGACTTGGAGAATGTGACCAGAGAATTGAAGTATCATACAGCAGAAAAGCCTTTGGTGTTGTGGAATGAATTGGTTGGTGAAAGTTTTGAGGAAAACTTTAAGAGTGTGTTGAAACTCCTACGGGATGACGAAGTCTTCATAATTGGCGTACATGGAATGGGAGGAGTGGGGAAAACATGCCTAGTAGCTCATATCAAGGACGAAATAAAAAGGAAAGGGAGCACCTTAAATTTTAAGCATGTCTTTTGGGTTACTGTATCCCAAAATTTCAGCATTTTTAAATTGCAAAACGACATTGCCAAGAGAGTAGGCTTAAAGCTTGATGAAGATGATGAGATAATAAGGGCAGAAATGTTGTTATCATCGTTGGAGGAAAGAAAAAAATGCGTGCTTATTTTGGATGATGTTTGGAATTATATTGATCTGTACAAGGTGGGAATTCCTCTGAGAGTGAATGGAATTAAGTTGATTTTGACAAGTCGTTTGAAACATGTGTGTCAACAGATGGATTGTCCTCCGAATAATATAATAAGCATGGAACCTCTCTTTGATGATGAAGAAGCTTGGGAGTTATTTTCGCTAAAACTTGGTTACAACGGAACACCTGCAACGCTTCCACCTGAAGTAGAAGAGATTGCAAAAGCTGTTGCAAAGAAATGTGAAGGTTTACCGCTTGGAGTCAGCGTGATAGCTAGAAGCATGAAAGAGGTAAATGACATTGGTCAATGGAGACATGCTTTGAATAAATTTCAAAATTTGACAACAGGAGAAGAGATGGAAAAAGAGATCTTCAAGGTATTAAAACTCAGCTATGATAATTTAATTGACAAAAACATGCAAAACTGTTTCTTAAACTGTGCATTATACGAGCAAATTGAGTACCCAAGAGAGTTTATTATGAAGTTGGTTGACAAGGGGCTGATAAATGGAATGAGGAGTTTGGAGGAAATATTTGATGAGGGACTTGCCATATTGGTAAAACTCGAAAGCCATTCTTTGTTATTGGATAAAGGAGATGGTAATTTATGCATGCATGATCTGGTGAGGAACATGGCATGCCATATCATGGGACACAGGTATATGGTGAAATGTAATAGAGGATTGACAAGGATACCTCGCATTCATGAATGGACAGCTGATTTGGAGGTAGTTTCCTTAGCAAACAATAAGATAGAAGAAATCCCAGTGGGAACATCACCTCAGTGTCCAAAGTTGTCCACCTTGATTTTTAGTCATAATCTCTATAGTTGTATTCCAGATTGTTTTTTCCATCACATGAATGCTATAACGGAACTTGATCTATCTGATAACGCCAGTTTAACATGTTTACCGAATTCATTGTCTAACTTGAGGTCCCTTGTTTCCTTGGTGCTGAGAGGATGTGAATCGTTGAAAAATGTACCTTCTTTGGGAGAGCTACAGAAATTGTCAAGATTGGACATTTCACATACTTCAATTGAGAAAGTCCCGCGAGGCTTGGAAATGCTAATCAACTTGAAATGGCTGAATCTGTCAGGGAATAAAAGATTGACCTTGGAAACTTGGTCCGTGGTTCAGAGTTTGACCAATATGCAATACCTCGATCTTCTTTCAGAAAATGTAAAAGTAGAAGTAGAAGATGTACGAGGGATGAGTATGTTGGAATGTTTTCGATGCAACTTTCATGACTGCAAGAACTTGAATGATTATGTGAAAACAACCCTGGCACCTAACACGTATAATCTCCATTTGGGAAATTCATATAGTTTTGACTTTGAATCAGAGTTAGAAGACCGAACCGTAAGTTTTGGAGATTGCGAAGAATTTGAGCATTTACTGCCAAGAGACGTTGCGAAACTGAGGATAGGAGGCAATCAGCGATGGACCGGATGCTTATGTGATGCTCTGTCATTCAATGGTCCTTCTTCTTTGAGGGAAATTCGCATTGAGGATTGCACAAAACTGGAGAGCCTGTTTTGTTTATCTGGTTCTTGTTCCTTTTGCACTCATCTTCAACACCTTCAATATTTGCATCTTCGATGTTTGGGAAGCTTAGCTGTTATATGGAAGGAAAATGATGATGGCGTAACAGCAATGTCACCGGGAGGCATAGGCATAGGCATGTTCTCTCATCTCAAACATCTTGAGATCTGGAGATGCAACAAGATCGAGAAGTTGATGACATCTGGGTCGCTGCCACAACTCCCAAACCTGGAGTTCATAAAAGTACATAGTTGTGAATCAATGAAGGAGATATTCGCATGTGAGGTTGATACAATTACAGTTACACTCCCCAGCTTAAGGAATTTGACTCTGAAATATCTGCGGCAATTGAAGACCGTTTGCAGAGGGATCATAGCTTCTAAATCTTCTCCAAGAGTGGATGCCATATGCTGTCCCGATCTAAAATGTTCTATAAAGTATAAGTCATCTGATTCTATTTCAGATTCTGTTACTCCGCTAGAGTTCCGAGTGTCTCCTCTTTGATAATTCCCCATGTTACTCCCATTCTGATTCTATCTAACGCATGAAAAACTGTTCTTATGTGTGATATTTATGCTGCACAATTATTTAATTACGTTCTTTTATAAAGATACAATCCACTCCATCATTTAAAAATCTACATGTTGCATCCATTTCATTACTTTGTACACTGTTGTGTTATTTTAAAGAATCAGATTAGGTTCGATTCTTGAGTTTCTCTTTTTAGTAGGTGATATATAACTTTGGTGGCCTTGCATGAGACTTGCCTCCCTCTCATCTAAACTAACTTTTTCATAAAAAAAAAAAAAAATGAAATGACAAACCAGATTGATAATTTGCGGTATGCTTGCTGCAGACCTGCCAAGCATAAGGTCTTTCTTGCCTCCAAAAAGTTTTGAGCTGAAGATTTTAGCACTATTCAACAGACTAACATGATTAACACCAGTATTAGAGAAAACAATATTATTTCTGTCAGTCCATATCAACCAACAGGATATTCCAAAGAAAGTGGGCCAACTTTTACTCTCAAAACCAGCTCCCCCACCCGACAGATTTGTGTTTGTAAGATATTAATATAAATCATTAAAAAGTTTTGGTTTCAACTCGTTCTTTACATGGTATCAAAATTTGAGTGACTAGAAGGTCACAAGTTCGATCCTCACCGCCCCCACTTTAAAATGGAATTAAAATAAAAGCACATAGAAGTAAACAAAAAATTGAGCCTGTGCAATATCCATACTTCAAGCCCAGAGGCTCTTGTATGAGAGAGTGTGTGAGAGATTAGTATAAATCATTAAAAATGCCATCACCTAATATTTAAAATTTTTGGTTGAAGTGGTTCTTTACACTCTTCAACCATTCCTCTAAATATACGTCAAAAAAACTAAAGGAAAAAATTCGGTAAGGGAGAACAATCTGGGAGCCACAAATCCTCCGTGCCATCCCCAGTTAAAATTCTGGAACCATTAGTTATCATGGAACAGTTTCTATTTACATCTTTGTTTTGTTTGCTCATGGTCTATCCTTTTTAAACTTTATGGTATTGAATTTTGATGAGGGATATTCTCACTACTAATTTACTACCTATCTAATCACCGTTAGATTAATATTCTCTCTCTCTCCAAATCTTTTTTTAACATTCTCTCTTTCATCCAATGGTGATATGATAGATAGTAATTTAATAGTAAGAATTTTTAATAGTTAGAATATCCTCACTCTCTTGAATTTTTAGTCTGAAGCTTTTATTTCACCATACACCAATTTTGTCGTTCCAACTTCTTTAGGCAGACAAGCTTCACTCTGCATTAGTTGTTTTTTTTATTGCATCTCCTACCACTAATTTATATTTTAAGATTATTTTGTTTTTAGTCTATTTGATTGTAACAAGTTAAAGGTTTAACTGGAATAGAGTATTAAAAAATAAGAATAAGGGAGGGGTTATATTTACAACCCAAATAGTTTACAAACTCTTATAACCATATCTTAACTGTTGATTTCTGTCAATCAATGATTGTCATTTATTGTGAATTAATAATTAATTAATAATTTTTTTTTCGAAAATCTTAACCGTTGATTGACGGAAATCAACGATTAAGATATGGTTGTAAGAAGTTGTAAACAAAAATAGGTTGTAAATATAACATTCCTCTTAAAATAAATAAAAAAATCATATTATTATTATTATATCGGTATTTATTTTTTTATTCAACTGAAATAATAATAATATAAATAAAGATTAGTGTTTATACTTTATATCACAGCACGTCCTTCAGAACCTCTCCTTTATCTCTTGTTAATGGGACAAAACCATATTGCACTCACAATCCAGGACGCGCGTGTTTGAACTCCATAGGCACTTGTACTCGGCCACTGAGTAAGAACACTGAATAGTGAATACCACAAATGAAAAGTGGAACTAGTATCAAACGGTAGCCATAGCGCCATCTCTGTTTCTCTACCAGTTTCAAAATAATAGAAAATTTGTATTAAAAAAAAAAAAAAAAAAGGCGAGTAGACTATTGAAAAAGTGAACCCAATAAAAAGCGATAAAATAATGATACTTCAAAGTCTCCGCCTAGACGTTAGTCGCTTTCTCTGTATTCCGTTAGCTGTAACCGTCATTCTTTCTTCCTCTATTCCTTTCGCCGCCGCAGCACTCTCTCACCACCACCACAACTACCGCCGTCGCTTCGCCTCCGAATCGCCGATGAGCTCACCGCTGCAGTCTCAGTCTCAGTCTCCGCCTCCTCCGGTGGCGAAGAAGGTGGAGCATGTGATGGAGCTGTTCGGCGATGTGAGGATCGACAACTACTATTGGCTCCGAGATGATTCCCGCACCGATCCTGAGGTGCTCTCCTACCTCCGCCAGGAGAATGCCTACACCGATTCCATCCTGTCCGGTGCGAATCCGATCTTATCCTCTTTCTTCGTCTTTCGCTTTCGGTGCCTTTTTTTTTAATTTTATTTTTCAAAACACAATCAGCTCAAGCATTGGAGTATGGGACACTGTAAGCAAGGTTGTGGAAATGTGGATTTACTTTAAAAAAAATTTGTTAGTTTTATATTCTATTTAGATTAGTATAAAGCGATAGTTTCAGCAAACAGACCCATGTATCTTATAAGTTAATTACAGTAATTAATATATGTATTTTTTTCAGCGTGATACTCCTGACATTGGTACCCAAGTGTGATCTGTGGTAATTGAACTAAGAAAATTCCAACCCAGTAATTATCTATCAATTATAAGTAATGTGATTTGCTCGAAATCGAAGTATGTTGTAAATAACTAAATATTTTCTTAATTCATTGTGTACAAAACGCTTCCTAGACACATGGCTATAGATAGTACAAGATGCATCCGGGCCTCTGTAGTTTTTAGTCAAGCTGGAGGTAGATGGTTGGTATGTAATGTAACTGGATAAGGTAGTCTTCTGTTCACTTCCCATGCAATATTTGGAAAGCGTTCATTGTTAAACAGAACAGCATAAAGGGGTAAAGGCTCTATGACTGCAAGGTGCAGACTTGAGAATCCTATTGCTATAACTATATACACACCCGAACACACTTTTCAAGGAAATTTCTTTAAAATACCTGAGAAAATTCTACACGTTTTTAATTTTCTAGGAACCAAGAAATATGAAGATAAGCTTTTTGCTGAGATAAGAGGAAGGATTAAGGAGGATGATGTCTCTGCACCTTTACGCAAAGGACCTTATTACTATTACCAGAGAAATTTGGAAGGGAAGGAATATGTTCAACATTGTAGGCGCCTTATATCTGATAGCCAAGTGGTGCCATCTGTGTATGACACCATGCCCACAGGACCTGAAGCTCCTCAGGAGCATGTTATTTTGGATGAGAATATCAAGGCACAACATCACCAATACTACAGTATTGGTGCTTTTAAGGTTTAGATCATATCATTATTATGACAAT
The DNA here is from genome assembly GCA_032173675.1 of Gastrolobium villosum. Taxonomy (NCBI): domain Eukaryota; kingdom Viridiplantae; phylum Streptophyta; class Magnoliopsida; order Fabales; family Fabaceae; genus Gastrolobium; species Gastrolobium villosum. Next base: position 123,126 of record JAVKPL010007658.1, read on the forward strand.
TTTGTTGTTTTCATCTGTTCTGTTTCTTAACTTCCACCCTGCTTTTATTTTATTTCGAACTTTATTTCTTATCAGGTTAGCCCAAATAACAAGTTGGTAGCATATGCGGAAGACACCAAAGGAGATGAAATATATACTGTTTATGTCATTGATGCTGAGACTCAAGCTCCTATAGGACAGCCTCTTGTTGGTGTGACATCATACCTTGAATGGGCCGGTGATGATGCTCTAGTTTATATCACAATGGATGAGATTCTCAGGCCTGACAAGGTGGGGGCATTGCTTCTTTGGATTCAGCATTAATCTGTTCCATTATGATTGATGATTCTTTCTTCAACAACGAACAACCACCAAAGTATTTTCCCACTAGGTGGGGTCAGCTACATGAATCAAATGACATCATTGTGTTCTGTCCAAAACCAATTCTTCAGCGAGGCCATTTACTTCTTGATCCTTTTTAATGATTTCTCTTGGAATCTTTCTTAGTATACTTTTACCTTTACCTCTAATCATTGGGTTATCCTCCACCCGATCAAATCTTCTAACTCGATCCTCTATTGCTCTTCTTCTCACATATCCAATTTATCTTAGGCTACCAACTTCTCACATGTCCAAAGCCATTGGATGTGCATTTTAAATTTAAATCTGGTTAGGAGTGAAATTGGCCAAATTGAATAAGTTAATTGAGCTAGATAAAGATGCTGAAAACTGGAAGATGAGATTTGTGGTTACTGTGTGATTCAATGTGGCAGCGAAACTGAATGTTTTCTGCTTAATTCGTAGCTAGACACAAGTACTGATTGATGAAGTCTTGCTTCAACATGATATGTGAATATATTTACAATGTTGAATTTGACATTGTTTTCCATAACCAAATTCCTATTTTTCTGGCCATGTCTCCAAAGTCTAAATCATTATCACTTGCTCCATGTCTGTATAAGTTTTGGATTGTCTATTGATTTTCTGGCATATGGCATGCCATATCTTAATTGTCTACTTGTTATCCTAACATCTTAAGTGATACAGGCATGGTTTCATGTGTTGGGAACAGAACAATCAAAGGATACTTGTCTCTACATAGAAAAGGATGATACATTTTCTCTTGACCTTCAAGCTTCTGAGAGTAAGAAATATTTATTTGTTGCATCGGAAAGTAAAAATACAAGGTTCAACTTTTATCTGGATGTTTCCAAACCTGAGGAGGGTCTTAAAGTTCTGACACCACGTGTAGATGGCATTGACACAACTGTCAGCCATCGTGGAGATCATTTCTTTATTAAGAGGAGAAGTGATCAATTTTTCAATTCAGAGGTTGTAGCTTGTGCTGTCAATAACACCTCATCAACTACAGTTCTTATTCCCCACAGGGAAAGGTAGTGCAATATCTGTATCATTGCGTAGTTGTTTCCTTTATTTTGGACCGTAATCTTGATTACATTATGATAATCTCCTGACATGGCTTGTGAATGTGGGTCACTGAGTAGTGTCTTAAAGGATGTAGAATATCAGTTAAATGATTTCTGAAAATGTGGTAATTTATGATTATTTGCAACTTTTATGTTGGGTTACTTGAACATTATGAATAGTCTTATGCTAGATGCATGTTCCATTTGTAAAAGCCATGCATTAATTGAACCTGCATTCTAATGGAAGGCATATTTTCTAAGATGCTTTGTGATCATTTGCTGCCCATGCAGCTCTCTCCATCCACTTTGTTCTCTTCATTATTATTTGAGATATTAAAACCTATCTTGGGCCTCAACCTTTCAACTTAAACTTTGGTGAAAAAATTGTTCTTTGACATGATATTGGACCGTATATGACCAAGTAGTCATGTGCTTGATCCTTGTCATCCCCATTCTTCCTAAATTAAATTTCAGCACAAGTTAAAATAGGCCTATCAAGCTCTTAGGAGAGTTGGTTCTTGACAATTATCTTTGAAATTAGAAATTCTGTATTGTATAACAGTATGTCGCATTCTGCACCATTACAGTTTGCTGTTACATTATTTCTATATGGTGATGCTTGTCATCTTTCAACATCCTTAATTTTTCCTGAAAATTGTTAACATGAATAAAATGTAAAACAATACACTATTCTTGGAGTATGTGCTTTTTTTTAACCAAAACTTATCTTGAATTTTCTTTAGTGTAAAAATTCAGGAGATACAACTTTTTAATGACCAACTTGTTGCATATGAGAGAGAAAATGGTCTACCAAAAATAATGGTTTATCACCTTCCACCTATTGGTGAACCACTAAGGAGCCTTCAAAGCGGCCAGGCAGTTAGTTTTATTGATCCAGTGTACTCAGTAGAATCTTCGGAATCAGAGTTTTCCTCAAGTATTGTACGGTTTTCATATAGCTCATTGAAGACTCCTTTCTCTATATATGATTATGACATGAAGGCAGGTGTTTCAGTTTTGAAGAAGATTGACTCGGTAAGTTATATACGCAGTTAAACTCCGAAGCTGTTCAATTTTTCATCATGTCTTACTTCAGACTTAAATCATTTGTTGCATAAATATCTTGGTTTTATGCAAGGCTTACAATGTTTGTTGAAGTGCTTCTTTTGGTATCGCATAAATTTGGCCTTTCGCTATGTTATGCATGGCAAATGCTTCTAATCTATTTCATATTAGCATCCATAATTCCATGAGTGATTTCCTTATTTCATATTTGGGATAGGTTATTCTACCTATCATTTTTTCTGCCTACCTTTGCCTACCACCCTCCAACACAATTAGATCAGAATCTCAAGAAGCGAGAGAAAGATAGATGTTAGTTAAGATTCTGATCTAATGGTATTTTAGAATGGTAGGCAAAGGTAGACAGAAAAAATAGTAGGTAGAATAACCTATCCCTTCATATTTATGTCATTATTCTCTGCTGATTTTTTCTCAAAGAATTTACTGATGTGTTGATGGACTCTAAAAGACAGCACATGGAATGCTAAAATTTGAATTTCTGAAATAAAATCTGAATTATAAAAAATGGAATGAACTTTATGAGAAAGCTATGATGAGGGGTGACTTACCAATATTTTTTGAAGAGTACTGTGAACATGTGTGTAAAGCTATGTTTGAAAAGGTATTGGGTACTTACAAGAATAGTCAAGGTAATAATGCCTCCATTATTATTATAGGTTTTCCTCATTTCCTTGTGTCTTGTTTATGTTTGATTATTCTCTGTGCCTGTATTGGTTATCTCCTATTTTATGCAGGTTCTGGGAGGTTTTGATTCAACACGTTATGTCACTGAAAGGCAGTGGGCTCCTGCTTTGGATGGAACTTTGATTCCCATATCAATTGTTTACCGAAAAGATCTTGTGAAACTTGATGGATCAGATCCATTACTACTTTATGGCTATGGGTCTTATGAGGTAAGAGAAACATACAACTTTATATGAATTAATTTGCTTATAACAATGCCAATTTTGAATTATATGCTTTGATTTTGTATCTGCTAATGCATGAAAGTTGCTGCCCTCTGTGTGGTTATTTTCAATTTGATGATTTAGAACAGTCTTGAATGCTTGCTACTTGAAATCAAAAGGAAAGTATTGCACTTCTAAATATATTTGAACTTTTTTTTTCGCTTTTTTGCCACTAAACATTCATATTTATTTTCTTATCAGAACTTAGATATAGTTTTCTCTTTGTCTTGTCCCATTTTATTGAGTGCAAGATGCTTTTCTGTATGAACATCCTTATTTATGTTCCTTTTGGATTTTATTGACTGTTTCACTAATAGGTTTCTGATTCCTTTGTGCATTAATTCGCTTAGCAAAGGAGATGGTTATTTATTTAATTATTTTTATGTTCCCTCTGGTATATGGGTACTATTTGTTAGTTAGTACGTTCCTTTGGTTACAAAGGTTCCAGTTTTGGAGTCTAAGTAGCATATTTCCTTTCATGAATCTGGTTTTTTTACCTTAAACTCGTGTCCTTCTATTTCTTCTAGATCTATAGTTTAGTGAACTCACATTTTCAACAGATTTGCATAGATCCCAGTTTCAAGTCATCAAGGCTTTCATTGTTAGATCGGGGTTTTATATATGCAATAGCTCATATACGTGGAGGTGGTGAAATGGGGAGACAGTGGTATGAGAATGGGAAGCTTTTGAAGAAAAAGAACACTTTCACTGACTTTATTGCATGTGCTGAATATTTGATTGAAAAAAAATTCTGTTCTAAGGAAAGACTGTGCATCAATGGACGAAGTGCTGGGGGTTTGCTAATTGGTGCAGTTCTTAATATGAGACCAGATTTATTTAAGGCTGCTGTTGCCGGAGTACCTTTTGTGGATGTTGTGACAACAATGCTTGATCCAACTATTCCTCTCACAACTTCAGAATGGGAGGTAATTTTCGTTCTAAGTCTTCTAGAATATATTTATTTCTTTCTTGTTATCTGTTCCTTTATTTATTAGGCTCTCTTGTTATTGTAAATATGCCTCTTAGTTTTTTGTATGCCTCTTAGTTTTTTGTTCTTATTTATTAGCATTGTTCTTTGTACTCAATATAAATTGTACCTACTGGATCTTTCAAGTAATGTATCAGAAGTTTATTCAGAAAACACTTCTTCTTTTCATCATGGTATCAAGAGCTGGTTATAATCCAGTCTCTTCCCCGTTCTAATTTCCTTTTATGCCTTCCTTCCATTCTTTTTTCGTATTTTTGCTTCTGCCAAAGTCAGAACCCTCACCTAGACACCTCCAACTACAAAACCAAGGCCACCACTAGATCCAGAACGAAATTCCGAGCCAGCCAACAAAAGACCCGTCGCCGGAAACACTGCTACGCGCCGTCACGCGCCACCACCGTCCTTCAGCCTCGCCGGCGCGTGTGGTCCACGCGCCGCCATCCTGCCACTTTTTTCCGGCGAGTCATACCTCGTTCTGATCGTCTGCCTTCCCTCTTCATGTTTTGAGGGTCAAAACCATATTTGGAGGAACTTTTTTTTCTGGGTATTGTTGTTAGGAAGCCATGGACACTGAAAATGTTGAAAGTTCATCTGGAATTTCGACCGGAACCTCACCCCTTCCCATTTCTTCGTTTTCTGGAGACAACCCAGCAATGCAGATCACCAATCACCGTTTAAATGGTAGGAACTATGTGCAATGGTGTCAATCTGTTAAGTTGTTCATCCAGGCTAAAGGGAAGATGGGGTATCTGGATGGAAAAAAGGTTCAACCAGCACAACATGAACCTGGCTATGATGCTTGGGTGACTGAAAATGCTTTGGTCATGACATGGCTGACCAATTCTATGGAACCAGATATCAGTCAAACTTATTTATTCCTTGATACGGCTCAAGAAATTTGGGAAGCTGTTAAAGAATACTACTCTGACCTGGGCAATGCCTCTCAGGCTTTTGAATTCAACACCAAGGTGAAAGATTTACGCCAAGGGGGGAAGACTGTTACTGAGTACTTCCTTGCTTTAAAAACATTGTGGCAAGAGTTGGATCTTTATGATAAAGCAGACCTTCAAGGTTTAGATGCTAATGCAATATTTAAAAATTATATAGAGAAAAGGCGTCTCTATGATTTTCTTGCTGGCCTCAATTCTGATCTGGATGATGTTCGTGGAAGAATTTTGGGGCAAAAACCATTACCTTCCATTGCCACTGCCTTTTCTGAGGTACGAAGGGAGGAGCTTCGTCGAAAGGTAATGTTGGGTGATAAGGATCCTAAGTCTTCTGATGGGTCTGCCCTTATAGCAAAGAATACTGCTCGTCCTTCTGGGGATTTAAAACGTTCTGATCGTTGGTGTTCTCATTGTAATAAGGGTGGTCACACCCGTGAAAAATGTTGGGAAATTCATGGCAAACCACCAAACTGGAAACCAAAAGGACAGAACAAGAATCGTGCTAATCAAGTATCTTCTGAAGATAAGGGAGAAGGGTCCCATGTCCCTTCAAATTCCGATGGTTTTTTCCTCTCTAAGGCTCAGTATGAGCAATTTCAGAAATTGATGTCTCAACCTGCTGAGGCAACTAGTCATGTTGCTCAAAAAGGTATGGCATTCCATGTTGAACGTAGTAATCGTTGGATCCTTGATTCAGGAGCCTCTGATCACATGACAGGTAATGCAACCTTATTTTCTTCCTATATCCCTTACTATCACCCGTCACGAATAAGAACAGCTGATGGAAATTTCTCCACTATTGCGGGCAAGGGATCCATTAAACTTTCTGAGCATATTATTTTGAATTTTGTCCTTCATGTTCCCTCCCTTACTTGTAACCTCATCTCTATTAGTAAACTTACTGCTGAGTTGCATTGTGTTGCTAAGTTTTCTGCAAATACTTGTATCTTTCAGGAGCAGGACTCGGGGATGATGATTGGCAGTGCTAGAGAAGAAGAAGGGCTCTACTATTTGGAGGAGGATCTTTGTGAAAGGAGGATTTTTTCAAACCACACTCTATGTTTATCAGATGATTGTAATGATGTTTTGTTATGGCATCGTAGGTTAGGGCACCCAAATTTTGTTTATCTTCAGAAGTTATTCCCTAACTTATTTATCAATAAAAAGCCAAGTTCCTTTCTTTGTGATTTTTGTCAACTTGCAAAGCATTCTCGTGTCACTTATTCTCCCAAGAAATATCATGAATCTTCTCCCTTTACATTAATTCATAGTGATATTTGGGGACCTGCTCGTGAAAAAAATGTTTCGGGTGCTCGTTGGTTTATTACTTTCATTGATGATCATTCTAGGGTATGTTGGGTATATCTCTTAAAAGACAAGTCTGATGCTGCATCCACTTTTAAAAACTTTCATGCTATGATTCAAACTCAATTTCAGACTCCTATCAAAGTTCTGCGAACAGACAATGGCACAGAATTTTTTAATTCTGTTCTTGGAGATTACCTAAACCAACATGGAATTATTCATCAAAGTTCTTGTCCTAATACCCCTCAACAAAATGGGGTGACTAAAAGGAAAAATAGACATCTAATTGAAGTTGCTCGAGCTCTCTTATTCACGATGCATGTCCCTAAATATCTATGGGGGAAGCCATCTTGATAGCTTCTTATCTCATTAATCGGATGCCTTCTCGGGTACTAAATTTTCATTCTCCTTTATCTTGTCTTACTAAATCTTTTCCTTCTTTTTGTGCTTTTTCTTCTCTTCCTCCCAAAATATTTGGCTCTGTGGTCTTTGTTCACATTCCTCCACATCAAAGGTCCAAACTTGACCCTAAATCTATTAGATGTGTCTTCATAGGATATTCCCCTAATCAAAAAGGCTATAAGTGTTATTCACCTTTTTTCCGTAAGGTCTTTGTTTCCATGGATGTTACCTTTTATGAGACACAATCCTTTTTTTCCCGACTTCTCTTCCGGGGGAGTTTACTGATATGGATGAAGATAAGCCTGGGAAACCAAATGAAGCTGTTGTCTTACCTTGGCCTTTGGAAACAGGGGGAGTTATTGGGAAGGAAATAGGGGGAGCAACTATACCTGAGTCTAATGATCCTCCCGGTACTTGTGATCCTCCTGGTAAATGGGGAAAATTCTACAGCAGGCGCAAAATACATCAAGAGACTCTAGACTGCCAGGATCCTGACTCGAGTCCTTGCTCTAGCAACCCACTTGAATGCTCTAGTACAGCCAACATTGATATGCCCATTGCTCTTCGGAAAGGTACTAGATCTTGCACTGCTCATCCTATTTCCCATTATATCTCATATGAGAAGTTATCTCCAGGTTTTCGTGCTTTCAATACTATGTTAGATAGTACCAGGATACCCAAAAATATCCAAGAAGCACTTGATGATCCAAAATGGAGGAACGCCGTATTAGAAGAAATGGATGCACTTATAAAAAATGAAACATGGGATTTTGTGACATTACCTAAAGGAAAGAAAACTGTTGGTTGCAAGTGGGTGTTCACAATAAAATTTAATGCAAACAACAGCATCAATAGGTATAAGGCCAGATTAGTTGCTAAGGGATTTACTCAGACACATGGGATAGATTATCAGGAGACATTTGCTCCTGTTGCCAAGCTTAACACTATCCGCGTTCTGCTATCTCTTGCCGCCAACCTTGATTGGCCATTGCAACAGTTAGATGTCAAGAATGCTTTCTTGAATGGTGATCTACATGAGGAAGTTTACATGGATCCACCTCCTGGTTTTGAAAAAGGGGATGGATCTGTATGCAAGTTGCAGAAGTCTCTTTATAGACTTAAACAATCTCCCAGAGAATGGTTTGGGAAATTTACTCAAGCTGTTAAGGGAAAAGGGTTCACCCAAGCTCAGACTGATCATACTTTATTCTTTAAACACTCTGATAAAGGAAGAATTGCTATCCTCATTGTCTATGTTGATGATATAATTGTCACTGGTAATGATACCGAGGAGATAGCCTCTTTAAAAAAATGTTTAGCTGACCAGTTTGAACTAAAAGATTTTGGATCTCTCAAATACTTCCTTGGCATGGAAGTTGCTCGAAGTAAGAAAGGAGTTTCCTTAACTCAGAAAAAATACATTCTAGATTTGTTGCAAGAAACAGGTATGCTTGGGTGCAAGCCAGCAGAGACTCCAATTGAAGCTAATATCAAAATGGGAGTTGAGGACGGGGAAGATGTCGATAAGGAGCAGTACCAGAGACTGGTGGGAAAATTAATCTATTTGTCTCACACTCGTCCTGATATTGCTTTTGCTGTGAGCATGGTTAGCCAATTCATGCATTCTCCTAAGGAAAAACACCTTAGTGCTGTTTATAGAATTCTCAAGTACCTCAAGAACACCCCTGGTCGAGGAATTCTCTTTAAAAAGGGGAACAAAAGGATGGTTGAAATTTATACAGATGCAGACTGGGCTGGTTCTGTAGTGGACCGAAGATCTACTTCAGGATATTGTACTTATGTCTGGGGAAACCTTGTGACCTGGAGAAGTAAGAAACAAACTGTTGTTGCAAGAAGTAGTGCAGAAGCGGAATTTCGGGCTTTAGCCCATGGTATTTGCGAAGGAATTTGGTTAAGAAGACTTCTGGAAGAGTTGAAGATCTCTTACTCCCTACCTATCAGATTATATTGTGATAATAAAGCTGCTATCAGCATTGCTCAAAATCCTGTCCATCATGACAGAACAAAACATGTGGAAGTCGATCGTCACTTTATTAAAGAAAAATTAGAAGACGGTAGTGTATGCTTATCATATATACCTACCAAGGAACAAACGGCAGATATTCTCACCAAAGGATTACTTAAGCCGACCTTTGAGGATTTGATCAGCAAGTTGGGAATGATCAATATATATCTCCCAACTTGAGGGGGAGTGTAGAATATTCTACAGAAAATATCCTTTACAAAAAAATACAAAACTGAAGTCCTTCTATTCTCTGAGTTTTCTTTGTTTTAAATAGTTTACTGTAGTTTGCAGCCAATGATAATGCAGGCGCTCAAGATAGTCGGTTGAATTAATGTATTCTTGCTTGTCATCTTGTTGATGATGATGTATTGTTTGCTGAACTTGTTCCCTTACTAAAATGGGTGTATCATTTGCTGTATTTTGATAAATTACTTCTACATATTTGTTTCTCTTTGATATGCTCTTGTTCACCCTGTCTTTTTTCCATGTTTTTTATGTTGCTTTAACTAGATCCTTTCTCCCTTTTTGTTTTATCTCCGAAACACCTTGTTCCTAATATGATTTATACATGGTCATTGCATGATGTGCCTTGTCTTAAATTATTTTTTCCTGGGGCCTTAGGCAGTTAAATTGTTTAAACTTTTTTTTCTTTTTGTCATAAAATGTCTCAGATAAGGCATATGAAGCTTTTTTGGTTGTCATATCATTCATTCGGCTTTTATACTAATTTTAGTTAGATACATTATATAGCCACCAGTATTCTTCAGAGTTTATAATAGTTATGGGGGCCTTTGTTTCATTTATGCTATCAAAATTCTTGAATTTAATTATTTTAGCAATTTCAGAGAATATCATATGATATGATTTCTCTCTCTCCTTTTTGTTTTTGGTAAATGGGATGATTTCTTTATGTTACTGCAGGAATGGGGTGATCCTAGGAAGGAGGAATTCTACTTCTACATGAAATCATATTCCCCCGTGGATAACGTGAGAACCTTATGGCTGTGCTTGACTTCACTGGTCATCATTTTTTTTTCTGTTCTAGCATAATTTTTATTTTCTCCTTTATGAAATGTTTTTGGGAATCACTAATAGATCTTTGTTTATGATTTTTTATTTTTTATTTTGTCCTACTCTCCTCCTTCACTGGCCAATGCCATCATTATTTTATTTTTTTCTGTTGGAGCAAAATTTTATTTTCTCCTGTATGAAATGATTTTTTTTATCCTACTCTCATTTCATGCAGGTGAAGGCACAGAATTATCCGGACATTCTTGTTACAGCTGGATTAAATGGTAAGCATATCTGATTCTTGTCATGAAACTATTCTTGTTTTAGTATGTAAAGCCAAAACATTCTTATTGTTTAGTGATTACAGATAATTTTGAGGAAGATTATTCTTTAATATTGCTTGTGACATGTGCATCTTATTATTTGTGCTTGTACATGTTGTAGACCCACGGGTTATGTATTCTGAACCTGCAAAGTTTGTGGCAAAACTGAGGGATATGAAGACCGATGATAACATACTGCTGTTTAAATGCGAGCTTGGAGCTGGGCATTTTTCAAAGTCAGGGAGGTAAACTATAACTTACAGCTGTCTGTTTTTCAATTTGTTTAAAAATTGTTGTGTTTTACAATTACTTCTCGGCTTCCTTTTTCTGGTTGGGGTTTGGGAGGACGGGAGAGTGTTTATGATGAAACCAGAAAATTATATTAAAGTAAAATAATGGAGATAAGCTGCTTACAAACACTAATTGCAGAAAAATAATTCAAAAGACCCTAGCTCACCCTTAGAACCCACACACCTAGGTTCCAAGAGATTCGCAATTCCCTCAAATATTCACTTAATTGGACCATTGCCCTAGAGTAAGAAGGGTGCCATTGGGCCATGTTTGAGGCCCAACACTCCTATTTCCTCCGGTAGTTAAATTGGACCCCTGTTGGAGGGCACTGGGCCCATTTCGTTGGCTCGACCCACTGCTTCCTTTAGTAACCAGCGTGGCTTGCCCTACCCTATTTGAGCCGTTTGTTTGGCTTTTAAAACAGAATAACTTTTATGCCTTGTTTATTTTAGAAGTGTTTTTTACAAAAGTTAAAGCTATTTAGATTTTTACAAATTCGGTTGTGGCCCAATTTGCTAATGCAATCCAGTTGTATGGTTCAGCCCCATACCTAGACCCAAATTCACTCTTCCCAATTGAAGACCCGAATCTTTCCCTAACCTTTCCTTTCTCTTTGATTTCTTCGTCGTCTTTTTTTTTTTTTTTCTTCTTCTTCTCCATTTTCTTCTTTTTCCTCTTATACTTCCTTGATTTTTTTATTTCTTTTTCTACTGCCCTTCTTCCTCTGTGCCTTCATTTTTTTTCTTCTGCCTCTATTTTGATCTCTTCTTTTTCTTCGATTTTTTTTCCTGACTGAATATTGTGCTCAAACTGTGCTTCTTGATTTCAAATCTTGATGTCTCCATCCTCTCTATTGCTTCATCGAAAGCCTTCACCACTTTTAATACTAATTCCTTCCATAGTTTTCATTTCTTCACAAATATGGACTAGAAGCTCCTTCGGATAGAAAATGCTATACCAAATTGATAAAACCAGAAAATGATATTAAAGTAAAATATTGGAGACAAGCTGCTTAGAAACACTAATTGCAGAAAAATAATCCAAAAGACCCTAGGTCACCCTTAGAACCAACACACCTAGGTTCCAAGAGATCCCCAATTCCCCTAAATATTCACTTAATTCATGCCTACCTCATTCTACACACTTTCCCCCCTTTTATCCTACTCTCTAAGAATTTCCAAGAAGAATTCCCTCACTAACTAACTCACTCATCACTTTTCAGGCCCATCAGTTTAGTTTAACAAAGTGCTGGGCCCTATGCTGATTTTTTAAACTCTTTTAAGTACATCCTCTGAAGTGTAGAACGTGATTTAGTGAGTAAAGTAATTCAATCAATAAAATTTGAGTGACTTGGATTTCTATATCAATCGATGAATGTAGATAGAAACTAGAATATTTTTGTCAATGGTAAGAAAGCACCTGTTATGTGTTGTATTAACCAGCTCCAAAGTAGTTTCCTAGGAATTTTAAATGTAATTAGTGAACTCTAATTTTGGTTTTTGGTTTTTGTTTTTTATATGTTGTGTGTGGATGTAGATTTGAGAAGCTCCAAGAAGATGCCTTCACTTACATATTTATCCTGAAGGCTCTAAACATGACCAGTCAGCTTTAGTCTTTTGATGAATGAGGCACGGATGCACTTAAGAAATGGGGCAATTGGTACATCCATGGCTTGAGTGAGATCAGATGCATATACCCTTGTTCTGGGCTTATCATGTTGGACGTTTGGGTGGCGTTAGGGATTACATTACCAACAATTCCAGGATTTTCATGGAGAAAATCCGAAATTATCTTGTTTGCAATTAGAATTATAAATGATTATTTTCTTGAACAGCCCTACTCAAAAGATAGTGTAGTGGTTCTCTTCATATAAGCAACTATAAACATTCAATTTAGGGCTTTAAAGATTTGTTTGGTGTCGGCCTGCATAAACATTGTTTTGGGAATAAAGTCTGCATCTAGCACTTCTCTTCCCTAGCGTGAAGAAGACAGGAATTTCTTGTTTTACATGATTGAAAAATGAGAAATACTAGTCTCATGCTGTAGGAGACTAATATCTCATAACACAAAACATGTGGAGTCTACTCTTCTAAAAAAATAAATGGACATATGTCTATGGTATGAGATACTAATCTCTCACAACATGATACTAAATTTCCTTTGAAAAATACACAAACATTTTACATGGGTCATCAGTAACATTTAAGAAACACATTATTTGGTGACCACAATAATGACACTTAAATAACATTGTTTCCGACAGATCCGGATTCTAAAATCAACATAACATGATCATATGGGGAATTATAATAATACAAAAGTGAATCAATGATAATAAAGAAAGAGAAAAAAAAATATTGAAATAAGTAATTCAAAATTATAACCGTTGATTTATTATTATATGATTGTGATCTTCCTACATAATCATGTCATATATATTTTTCACATGTCCATTTCCGTTTCCACACAGTTGAAATTGTGAAATTCTTGGGCTCACAGGAATGCATTTACATTTACATGGGCCAACAGGACGGGGGGAAATCAGGTCATGTGATAACTGATTTATATATTAGCTTTCGACTAATTGCCATTGCCTTTACAACTATATGTTGTGGCTTTAGTCACGTTCTTTGACTTTGAGAACACTAGGTTGTTCGTAAAGTGTAAAAAATATCTGTTTGATTGTGTGTGTATTTTTTTTCTTAATTCTTAGAAAATAAAGTTAATAAAATAAGTGTTTTTTATGTTTTTTTATATATAAAATTAGTTAAAAACCAAAACACAAAATAAAAATAATTCAGATATATTCTTTAAGTTTGATTCTAAAAACCAAAAAATAGTTACACTTTTTTTTTTAAAAAAAAAGTTACAAATTATGTCTTATTGAAACAAGGTTTTTTTTTTTTTTTTGAAAATCAAAAAATTACTTTTAAAAACAGTATTTGAATTTTGGAGTAGCTTTCCCCTTGATTTTAGAGTGAAAAGAGAACATGAATGAGGAGTGCGGACACGTGATAACGTCTGAGTGGTCTCATCTATTTTAAGTTTTAAGGACAATAATATGCCAATGCTGTAGGAAAAAATTGCAGCAACAAGTGAATCTCTGCTGTTCTAAAACAAAACCACTTTTGGGCATCATGCTGGGAAGCCAATAAAGCGGCTACAATCTCGGTACAAGAAACTCAACTTTACTAGGATTATACAAAAATGGAAGGCTAAACGAGACCTTGGACATGGAGTATTTTGTCTGTGAGCAGAGATCCCACATATAATTTTTTATTATTTTCACAAAACTTGTCACAGACTTACAGTAACTCTATTATAAAAGAATATATAAAAGTTCAGAAAGGTGCTAAATCCATCATAATGCAAAATGTGAGTCATAGTAGAACATTTATTTTGAGATTGATGGGAGAGGGTAAGTGGATATTGAAAAATACCACGTTTGGTTCAGGTTTTTGAAAAAAATACAAGGCAAATAGGATAGATGAGGAAATGACTTTTGTGTTGATTTTTGAATGAAATTCACTATTACATAATATCACTTAAGATGTGGTATTTTGAGATAACTGGTGAAGTGAAAAAATAGGTGCGAAGTTTCTCCCGAACATAAATTTTATAAATTTAAATAAATTTCCCTGCTAATATTTTGGTCAACCAAATAACTTTTTTTACATTTTTCTACCAAATTTACTTTCCAACCATTTTCCTAGTAATTACATTTCTCTACTATTCAAAAAATTTCTCTTCAACCAAAACGTTTTCGGCATTTTTACTAGCTTAAACACATGATTTTGAATGCAGTATAGCTAAGTAAAGCCAAAGTTACTGAAGATATGAACAACATTTAAGTTGCTGCATTTTAACCTTAAGATAAAAACACTCATTTATTTTCTTTACATTTTTTTTAACAAACGAGTCAAAGATTCAAAAAAAAAAAAAAAAAAAAAAAACTAACAAATCTAGAGAAGGTTACACGCCTACATCAACGGCATCATAGTAACATTTGAAATTGAAACACAAGAATTATAAGAAGGCACTCTTTTTTTCTTTAAGCCCTTTTTTTCCCATGTTCCCTATCAGCAGTAGTCTGTCTGTCCTAGACAAGATTTTCATACAAAATTTTGAAACCAACAATGTAAAAATCAGTGGATGGCAATGACATGTAGGACCCCTTAGTAGCAAAGCAAGCACCAGTTTGGACTATAAGAAATTTGGGACCATGTGCTAAAAGTCTTCCACTTGAAGTCTGCAAAATCCAAATTTTAGTTCAACAACAATCATCCCACATGTACCAATGTCGTTGATGGCGCAATCAGCGCAACCTAATACCATTCACTCATCAATTTTGATCCAATAAAATTAAAAATAAAAATGAAAAGAAACAGCTATATCATTGTCATATATTTTGCATAAACAGATGATAAGTGAGTACAGCACAGTTCACATATCCACTACAACTTCAACTTGTTGAGGGCACAATGCCTTTTCGTCCCTCTCATGGCCCTAGTGGATAATTTTGTCGCAAATCATGGCTCATAGTTTCAGTTTCAAACTTCCACTATTTACAAGAATAAACACTCTCTTTGTACTTTGCAATATTTAGACCCAATTTTATGGCAGTTTCCACACAATTTTTTTCCCGTAGTCCAATATTGATAGTGAAGAAAACATTCAATTGCATGAAACAAATGGTGTCGGGGTTGATTCAAAATTAAAAATAATAATATAATTGCAAGTTGTTTAAAAAAATAAGGGAAGAGTTCATCCACCACTTCAAAAATCCTAACGTTGCGTTGCATTTTGAGTTCCAAAGACTCAAGAGGTTCAAAGGTTACATTGCGTTGCATTTTGAGTTCCAATTATTAGATTCGTTAGATTACGATTACTACTTTATTGAGTTTAATATAAACATTTGGGATATATTATGTTTCTTTGTAAAATTGATGAGTATTATAAGTGTAGCTTTATTTTTTTTTGTTAAATTATTGAATACTAAATATAATATACACTATATAAATTAAAAATATTATATAATATTAAAACGTGTCCTAACGTATTAAAATTTAAAATTTTTTAGAATTAACGTGTCGGAGTGTCATGTCGTATCCGTGTCCCGTGTAGGTGTCTGTGCAATATAGTTCACCAATACCCCTCTGGTTTCCTTCAGAATCACTTATGCCCGTGATTTTTTTTTTTTTTTTGGTTTCCCAAGGTATCCTCTAGCCGACAACCGAAGACTAATCCTTTCGAAGCAGGAGATCACATTAAGTGGGTAAACCTCTCCGAACAAAGTCTTTTCCATACACACGGCCAGGGATCGAACCCCTATTAGCATGCTTAAGGAAACCAATTATCTACTAACTGTGCTGGGCTTTGTTGGTTTGCAAAAGCACAAGGGCTTTTTTAATCACATGCCCATGTGGTTTGCAAAAGGTTATGATTTTGTATCTTTTACATAGCACAGGGGCATATGTGATAAAAAAACCCACAAAAACATAGATGATTCTGAAGCAAACCACGGGAATGGTGAACTTTTATCAAAAAATAAATAAATAAAGGTACACATTGAGATTTCGTAAATTGTTTAGTAACGGGCATAAGCCTACTGCTTCACCATTCATTCACCAACAGTCCACCACCCCCACCATGCATGATTTAGTACCCCAATGGTTGAAAAAGATTGCTTAGATATATTATTTGTGATTAGACAGTTAGTAAGACAATTAATCTTGTGATTAAGCAGTCATTAGCTGAAATAAATTAGGGCTTTGAATTTTCAATTTCAAATAGCTGCCCCCCACAACACACACACTTGCTTTTCCTCATTCAGAACCCCACTTCCTCATATTAGTCAACTTTTACTTGTTTGTCACAGATTGGATCCTTATTGGATTAGCCAAGTCTGACTCACAATTAGATTTAGTTTTAGTTTATAGTTATATGAAACTTCTTTAAATCAAATATAATGGAATTAATGATTTTTTTTTTTGTGAATAGTGTCGTTATGAAAATGACACACACACATATAGGTAAATATTTCTACGGCCACTTTATATAAGGTTATCTACAGCTACCCAAAAATTACGTCGTTTTGATTAATGAAGGGTGTTTCTGTAATTTTAGGTGAATTAATGAAGAACATTTACGTAATTTTGTTTATTTTTTTATCATATGCATTTTACGGAAACACCTTCGTTAATTAACTTAAAATTACAGAAACACCCTTCATTAATCAAAACGATGTGGTTTTTGGGATAGCTGTAGATAATATTATCTAAAGTGACTGTAGAAATATTTTTTCCATATATATATATATATATATATATATATATATATATATATATATATATATATATGTATGTATGATACCACTTATATCTAAGGGCTCAAATTTTTTAGTAATGTGAGTCATTGGATACAAGTGGATCAATGGTTTCTAACTCTTACACTGGTTGTAAGAATATCCTGACCCATATATATATATATATATATGTATGCATGGGCTTATAATCATAAGCTGATGGCTACTAAATCATAACTGATGGATCAATGGTGATAAAGAAAGAGAGAGAAAATGAATCATATCCATTCAAAGGAGAATCAATAAATATAAGGAAATAAATAATCAAAACGACGTAGTTTTGGGATGGCCGGAGATAAACTTATCTCAAGCAGCTTAAGAAATGTTTTTCCCTATATATATAGAGGCAAGATCCTTTGACACCTCAAATTTTAAATTTCTGATAGCCATTAGATCAAAAAAGATCAATGGTGTGAGATGCTTACAAATCAGAGTCGTTGTTCTTTTTTTATCTAACGGCTATCAGATGAGGTGTCAAATTTGAAATTGTCAAAGGATCCTACCTATATATATATATATATATATATATATATATATATATATATATATATATATATATAGGTCAGGATCATTTTACACCAGTGTAAGTTACACTCTTAGTCTTGTCCGTTAATTTCATTTATATATAAGGATTCAGATTTTTTAATAATGTGAGTCATTGAATACAAGTGAATCAATGGTCAAGATTGAGTGTAAGATTTCTAACTCTTAGACCAATGTAAGAATATCCTTCCCCTATGAGAAGTAAGACTTAAAAGTCTTAGTCTGGAATCAAAAGAACTCTCATATATATATATATATATATATATAGGGCCAGAATCATTTTACACCAGTGTAAGTTACACTCTTAATCTTATCCGTTGATTCCACTTATATCTAAGGGTTATAATTTTTTAGTAATGTGAGCCATTAGATACAAGTGGATCGATGGTTAAATCAAAACGAGTGTAAGACTAGCCGGAACTCTTACACCGGTGTAAGAATATTCTGCCTTATATATATATATATATATATGGACAGGATCCGTTTACAAACTTTTTGAGATTTTTTTACAAATTACATTATTTTCTCCCGGGAGAACATAGTGTAGTTTGCAAAAGTTTGTATTCTCTCAGGAGAATATAATGTAGTTTGTAAATAAAAAAATTTGTAAATATAACCTGTAATATATATATATATATATATATATATTAAGGACAGCAGCACGGAATTGGTTAATATATGCACAGGAAAGTGGTTGCGCAATTTTGGACATACATATTAAGGGTATCCCATTACCAATATCACTCATTGCACTTGTCTGGCAATTTTGGCTAAGTCCTGCAAGATTCTTCATCCATTGAATCCCCGTTTCCGGAATTGAAATTAATTACCTAGTCGCAAATCGCAGTACATGCCAATCAAGTAGTACATAGGTTGCGTAACATGGAGAGACTAAATAACTTATATGGGCTGGTGTTTAAATTGTAATCTCTCAATTCCATGCCATATGTATATAATCTTTGAGAGTACATGATTATCAAATTACTCGGTCCGTGCAGAAACATGTTTGATGCGTATTACTAATTTCCATTATTATAACTGATTTTGTGGGGTTAAAGGGTAAAAAACAGGAAATCTCCTTCGATAATGTGTTATGTGTAAAATAATCAGGGGTATTAATTTTTTGAACTCATTAAATCGTTCACAATAATCCTTATAAGGGTATTAATTTTGTTTGAACCTGTTTTTTTTTTTGATAAATTGTTTGAAACTGTTTGATTTCTGTGTTGGATAACATAAAAAAGAATTAACATATAAACACTTGTCTTTGTCAATTACTCTCCACCACTATCATCATCACCATCATCATCCTGACACGACCACCGCCTCCATCATTGCCACCATCATCGTACCACCGCCGTCATCATCACCACTACCATCACCATTACCATCACCTCCATGTCATCACCGGTCACCACCATGCCATAATCACCACCACTACCATCATTATCACCACCATTACTACTGTCACTTGTCACTGTCACCATCATCACAGCAGTCACCATCACAACCATCAACACGCAACCACCATGCCACATGAAAATGAAAGTGATGATTTGAAAAGAAAAAAAATTATGCTTAATATGGATTTTTTTATTCTATTATCTGTTGTGTTATCAAACACAATTATCATTCTCGGAATAAAAATAGAATATGATATCAAACACATTTTATTTCTCAGAAATTATTTCAAGGCACAAAAATAGAAAAGAATTATTTTTTTTCAGAAATAATATCAGTTAACAAAATGATTGCCATACACGTCCAAATAATAATTAATTTTTTGTATTAATTTTAATAATATTTATTATTTTATTTTCGTTACTGTGATATAAAATCCTTAATCCACCCCAGGATGAGCATCTAGATATAGACAAAAAAAAATATGATAAAATCATTTTTTCAGCCGCTGAACATGTGTAGCAATGACAGGTGTATGGTTATGATTTCCCGTAATACTTTCACCTTTTATATGATTATGATTCAACACATGTTATCATCTATATATGAAAAATAATTGACTGTAGAACATCAAGTGATTGAAAAAATATAACCCGAGTATGTGTATATATATATATATATATATATATATATATATATATATATATATATATATATATATATATAACATTACACAATTACTTTTTTACAACATAATAAACATAAAACCCTATATATATATATATATATATATATATATATATATATATATATATATATATATATATAGGGTTTTATAAGAATTATGTTGTAGGAAAAGTGATTATGTTACGTTATAGGTATTCGTTTTGCGTGCCGGAAATTTTTTTTTGCTGCGGGCGCGCCTCACAAAATATTGTGTGTGTAAAAAAAAAATATGGTCATGTTAAATGATAGATGATAAAATATATATATATATATATATATATATATATATATATATATATATATATATAGGATAAATCGACTCTCCTACAGTGCCATTGAAAACAGCATCGTTATTTTTTTATTTTTTAGATGTGGTGTGCCCCATGACATGTTGTCTCTTTGGCAGCAAAAAAAAAAAAAAACTATTAACCCATATATATTTCTCAACACATGACAAATTCCGGATTAAAAGGGCAGTGCGTAAGCGTTGTTACAGAACCGCGAGTGTTGTAAAGGACCATTTTAATTACATTGAAATGATAACAGCGACAATGTTTTGCTGTATAGGAAGCAAGCTAAACATGCTTACCCACAAGGAAAAGTCAACATTCATCCTTTACTCCATCTTATTTATTGAAAAGGAAAAGGAATACACCAAATAATAATAATATAGCTAAATTCCTTTTGGTGTCACATCTACGGTTTCAAGAATCACTGTGCTTACAGTTGTCATATACCCACGCCTACAACAGGCCCCGCATACTTCAGAAAACTCCCCTGGAAAGCAAATTCAGCAATAATATTATTCGGTAGGATATTCTTATTACTCATTTTTCTATTATCACTCCATTATCATTTTAATCATCATTGGATTCAAAAAAAAAAAAATTCTCTTTTCATTCAACTTTTCCTCTAATCGAATAGTGATTAGAATTGTAGTGGAAAAGATAGTTGAAAAGATGGATAGTAAAAATATTCTATCCGTAACATTATTACGTTACTGACTCATTCACCCTGCGCGGAAGCCAATCAGAGGAGTTCCTAAATTGCTTTAAGCATATGGGTATCAAATTTTCATTATCATGCACCAAAACCACACTTAGAATATTCACACTAAATTTAATATCCATGTTATTGTAAGATAGCTAGCTACTTAGCTTTATCTCAAATCTTAAAGCTGAGTTTTTACTCAAGGTGACGCGCAGGTTTATCTCTATCTCTCCTATTAATGATAATTAGCTCTTATGGTAAATGTACTCGGTTCAAATATTTGTGAATGTAAAAAATTTGCTTTTGAGAGAACTAGTCCTATTGATATGAATATTTTCGAATAAAATTATCTCCTATAAAAACTATATATTTTATCAAAAATAAAAAAAATGTACATGAAAATATAATTGTTAAAATCTCGATTTATCAGTATAATCTTATGTTTTTACGATTTTTTTTCATCAAAACGATTTTATCAATATTACAAAAAAAAAGTATATGTTTACGATTTTTTTATGTTATGATTTTAAATTTTATGATTTTTTAGTCCCCTTTCAAATTTACTTAAAATTTGGATTTTAATAATATTGCATGATAGTTTTGACATGTTCGTTTTCCTATGCAATTACTTCGAAAGATCCTTAAATAATCATAAAACAATTAATTATTCAGGAAAATCTGCAAAGAATGAATTTATTCAATAGATATATTTTAAAATAATAACAACGGAAAATACTTGAATACTTTTATATATATCGAGATTTTAAATCCCCTAATAAAATAAGCAACCTATTTTCCCATATTTAAATGCAATATTAGTATAAAAAGTTGGCCATTCAAAGATAGAGTAAGGCGCACCAAACATCTTATATATTGTCCCTCCAATGGGTTTATTGTGGGCCATTCAGCTTTATTTGATTTTTTATTTATTTATTTTTCTCTTCCTGCCGTCTTGCCTTTAAAAACTTCACAAACACTTATTTTTAATCTTCCTTTATGAAAATTAAGAATTTCTTCAAAAACTACTAAAATAGAACTTCAAGAAAGTCCAAAAAAATAAAAATAAAAAAATAAAAAAAAAATGAAATCCAAGTAAAGAGCATAACAATCTCTGGCTGAGGTTAAGGTTCAGCCTCACAAAGTAACAACGAAAACTTAATTAGTGTTCATTCATCATCCATTTAAAAAAAGTGTTTATATTCTGCAAGCCAAACAAGGAAAAAAAAAAATGATAGTAATTGATAGTAATCGTTAGCATGAAACTTGTGGACGGTATAATAGGGTGAAGGTGAATTTTATAAAAAAGATGACACATGAAAGAATTTGAATCTAGTGCGCTCCAACGTTCAAATTTACCAAGGATCCTCGTGATCCATCAAACGGTCACAAATTTCCATGTGAACATCTTTAAATTGATCCAAGGCCTCATAAAAATTTCTTTACCTTTCATTAAGAAGCTTTTTTCTTCTGTAACTATAAATAAGAGAATGCTGGAATCATGCAAGCATATCTCCAACAAAATAATAATTGAGACACATTTCTCATATTTCACCATCTTTATCATCATGATTCCTTCTTTGTCTTGGTGAAATAATAGAATAAATAAACCAATGCCAGAGTGGTACTTTTTCTACCCTTTTTCTTACTAAATTATAGTTCATCATTTTTTTTCAAATTTCTATCTTACTCAAAGTTCTCTCGTCAGATCCCAACTTCATAGCAAACCGTGATCTGATCAAGACCCAGCTTCCAAAATGCAATTTTGGTTTTGGGTTTTAAACCTTGTTCTGATATTTTCACTACTCAGTAAGTTCTCAGAAAGTGTAGCACAGACATCTTCACCACCACAGGCTCCAATATGTTCAGAAGAAGACAGAGATTCTCTTCTGAGCTTCAAAGCAAGCATTTTGCAGGACACAACAGATACTCTATCTTCGTGGACAGGAAGAGACTGCTGCGATGGAGGCTGGGAAGGAGTTCAATGCAATCCATCCACAGGAAGAGTTAATGCGTTGATGATACAGAGGCCTGACAGAGATAGTGGCACTTATATGAAGGGTACTTTGTCTCCTTCACTGGGAAATTTGCTTTTCTTGGAGGTAATGGTCATAAGTGGGATGAAGCATATTACAGGTTCAATTCCTGATAGCTTCTCAAATTTAACACACCTCACCCAGCTAGTTCTGGAAGAAAATTCCCTTGGAGGGTACATTCCTCCAAGTTTAGGTCGTTTATCTTTGCTTCAGACCCTTTCACTGAGTGGAAACCATCTGAAAGGGCAGATCCCTTCAACACTAGGGAATCTTAAAAACCTTATCCAAATTAATTTAGCAAGAAATTTTCTGGCAGGTCCTATTCCCCTTTGTTTTAAAACCCTTCGAAATTTGCAATACCTTGATCTAGGCTACAATTTATTATCTGGGCCAATCCCGGATTTTGTTGGGGAGTTCAAAAATTTGACTTTTATAGACCTATCCTATAACCTGCTAACAGGACAAATTCCAATTTCCTTGTTCAGCCTTATCAATCTTTTAGACTTGTCCTTGAGCCATAACAAGCTCACAGGGAACATCCCAGATCAGATTGGAAGTCTGAAATCACTAACAAGTCTTCAACTCAGTGGTAATCAGCTCACAGGGCATATTCCACTGTCCATATCAAGATTACAGAACCTTTGGTACCTTAATGTATCGAGAAATGGGATTTTAGATCCCTTACCAGATATCCCAAGCAAGGGCATCCCTTCCCTTTTGTCCATAGACCTGTCTTACAATAATCTCAGCCTGGAAAGTGTTCCTGATTGGATCAGAAGCAAGCCACTTAAAGATGTCCATCTAGCTGGGTGCAAATTGAAGGGAGTTCTTCCACACTTCATCAGACCAGATTCTTTGAGCTCCATAGATATATCAGATAACTACCTGGTTGATGGTATTTCAAATTTCTTCACAAACATGTCCAGTTTGCAAAAGGTCAAGCTCTCAAACAATCAGTTGAGGTTTGACATTTCTGAAATCAAATTGCCAGATGGGTTGTCTTCCATAGACTTTCATGCAAATCTACTCGGAGGTTCACTGTCAACAATCATAAATAACAAGACAAGCAGCTCTTTGGAGGTTATAGATCTATCAAACAATTTCATTTCAGGTCACATTCCAGACTTTGTGGAAGGCTCAAGCTTGAAGGTGCTAAACTTGGGGAGCAACAAAATTTCAGGTCCAATCCCAGTTTCTATCTCAAACTTGGTGGTACTTGAGAGATTGGACATTCAAAGGAATCACATATTGGGTACCATCCCTTCAAGTTTAGGTCAGTTGCTGAAACTACAATGGCTTGACGTATCCATAAATGGACTATCGGGACAAATTCCAGGTAGCTTGTCACAGATCACTAATCTAAAGCATGCAAGTTTCAGGGCAAACAGGCTATGTGGAGAAATACCACAAACAAGACCATTCAACATCTTTCCAGCAGTTGCTTATGCCCACAACTTGTGCTTGTGTGGCAAACCTTTACCGCCATGCAAAGGAAAGGAACAAGAGAGGACAGGTCAGTGAGGTGCTGACTCAATCGATGCTCATGTCTTGTGACCGTTATTATATGCGCAACATAGAATAGGCTCCACTACATTTGAATCTTTCTTTTTAAGGTTGACCACAATGCTGAAGTTCAATTTTATAATTCAATATTATTTTTAATAAAACACGCATTCATTTTGCAACGTGCTTTAGGCTCTAAATCAAAATAGTCTGAACAACTTATATTGCGTCAGCGCAATGGAAAATATTACAGTAAAACCCTTCAAGAAAGCTTGAATCAAACCAGGGAAGTAACATTACAAAGCCCTCAAAATAATCTTATCCAGAAAGCTTGAATCAAAACCAGGGAAGTATTTCCTACTGAATGCAATGCATAAAGTTACGAGTGGACAACAGATTAACCACACAACATAATTTTAAGAGGACAATAAAACCCAACACAACTACGCATTTGTTATATAAAAAAAACAATGTAACTACAATTTCAGTAAATTGCAAAGAATAGTACGAAAAAGACGTTGCACGCGGATTTCAGATCCATTAAAATAGTAGCATCTAAATACAAAACTCCAACTAAATCATGTTCCAAAATTTACAACCCTAGACTAAGCAGTTAAGTAGCCCTTTCAAACCATGTTTAAGAAGCTTCAAATTGCGACTACTACTACTCCTCATCAGTTATCTCTTCTACTTCTCCCGGAGTGGCTTCCTTATCCGACCCCTCTTGATCCTGAGAAAAAAACAACAGCTTTAGAAGAGAGCACAACAAACAATTAAATAATATAAAGCAAACTTGGAAGCAAGAAAATCATACTTCATCATCAGCAGCATTATAACTTTCCATAGCCTTCTCGTATTCTGCCTTGCGTTCAAAAAACTTATCGAAATAAGGTTTCTTCTCCTGAACCATTGATGTCATATCATGATACTTGATCAACATCACATTAATAAACAGCTAAAGAAACACTTGAACCAAAACAAACTATTTTAAACTTACTTCATTTGTCATAGACTTCCACTTCTCACCAGCCTCTTTACCAACCTAAGGTTTTTCCAAGAGTAAACGAATAAATGAATCCGGGCATCAATTCACTTAACAAAGCATAAATCAAATTTCAACTTCAACCCAATTTTACTTACCCTTTTAACATCCTTAGAATCAGGATTTGCTTCCTTAAAAGTTTTTCTAAAATCATCCCTGAAACAGATGATTACCTCAATAAAACACTCGAGAGCAGAATGGAATAACAAAATCATTAAAAGTAGTATACAAATAAGGGAAAGCAGAAAAAGGCTTACAAGAAGAGAAAGAAGGCTGTGGCTGGACGCTTGGGCATGTTAGGATCCTTGACCTTCTTACCCTTCTCAACTTTGGCCCGTTTTGCCTTTGGTTCTTTAGACGTAGGTTTCTTCCTACACAATTTTTCAAAAGAAGAACCAAACGAGAAGTTAATAGGACCAATGTTAAAATTTCACAAACAGATTAAACACAGAGAGAGGCAAGTAGAGGAAAATTCACCTCTCTGGCTTCTTTACTTCAGCAGGTTGTTCAACAACCTGAGCCTCTGAAAAACCAAACAAGATCAAAATTACAACAAAGTAATTTTTGAATATAGGGTTTAGGGTTTAGGGAAAACGATCGTACCGAGATTCATTTTGATTTTAGCTTCGAGACTGCAACTGTGCATGCCGATGAGTGCCACCGGAACATCCTTCTTACAATCTTCGCTGCAGTAGGAAATTTATAATAATAAAAATAAATAAAGAACAATCAGCGAATGAAGCCAGAGACTGAAGCGAAAGAAGTGATGTCAAATAAATGTGAATCCATTGAAATTGGAAGTGTAAGAGAAGAAAAGGGAGAAACAAACCATCGAGCAAAGGCACTGCCATCTTTGCCGCGAACTAGTGCATCAACTCTCTTTTTCGCTTGCGATGCCATTCCCTATCGTATAGTATCGTATCCTTCTTCTTCTTCTTTTTGTTCACATTTCAAAATGGCAAACATTCTTTTAATATATGTGTAATGAAAAAACAAAGGAGGGAAATTCCAATTCTCTTTTTTCGTTTTAGCGCCAACAATCGAGCGCCTTGCTTCTTCTGCATTCACGCAGGCGCGGATCCGTGACCTGTCTCTCATATCTACCCTTCGATATTATATCAACGCTCTGCGTTCATTCATCCTTTTTAATTAAATAAATGTCCATGTTCTTTCCTAAAGTGATAGCCCCATTTTACACTGGATCAGGCTCAATTTCTTTTTTTCTTTTTTGCACTTCACTCGGCCCACTTCCTTTTAACGGCTGAACAAAAAAAAATAACGATGTATATCAAATAAAAAATAAAACAAAAAACCCAACACTATTAAACACTTTCTTTCCTTCACACAAAATCCACTCTCTCTTTTTTTCTAGCTATACTAAATACAAATCCAAACGTTGCATTGTTTAGGAGTATGATCAACATAGGAATATATATAGGGTTTATCATCTATCATTTAACATGACCACAAAAAATTTCCTACACACATAATATTTTGTGGGGCCCGCAGCAAAAAAAAAAAAAACTCCGGCACGTAAAATGAATCTCTATAACATAATACAATCACTCTTCCTATAACATAACTCTTATAAAACTCATATATATATATATATATATATATATACATGATGGGACTAACACTAATGCCACAAGGCAGTTGCGGGTGTAGTTCCCGGTCAATTTCTTAAAATTTTCCTACTCGAATTTAAACCGCTCTTGGTTGATTGATGAAAATTATTGGTTAAAATTTAATAGTAAAAATAATAAGAAAAAGAGATAGTAACTATAACTTCACCGTGACTCTAAAACCTTATTGGGAAATTGGGGACATAAACCCTATAAATCAGCAACAAATTCAATTAGCCTTCAATTAAAGATTTTGACAAAATTAAAAGGCAGAAACAGAACATAATAACATGAAGAGGGATATTTTTATTAGCAAAAAAAATTATTACTAACTCACTACCAATGGATTAAAGAATGAAAATGCTGAAAAGTTTACAATAAGAGAAAAAATGATGATCTATATAAACAATGTGTTGATAGTAAAAAAATTTGATAATAAGAATATTCCCCTCCAATAACATATCAGCATATCAGGAAGAGAACTTACGTGGTACGTAATGCTCCCTGGTTGCGGTGGAGTGGAATTGTCTGCTATTGTTTGCTGCTCCCAGCTGCATGCCGTTCATGCTGGCACTAAGCGTTGGAAATAAATCTTTGGTACCACTGATGTACCAAGATTCAGTACATCTCATCAATGAGAGTAGTACACATCAGAGAAGAGAGAAAAATTTGACAGAAAAAAATAAAATTAATTGACATGTACTGAATCTTTGGTACAGTAATAGTAAGCAAAGATTTAACGGAGCGAGTCCATGGTTGTGATGTGATTGATAGCATTCTGAAAATCTCATATTCTGTCAGCAATTGTACAAAAAAATCATCAGGCTGTTGTGTCATCATAAACAAGAAACCAGTAATCAACCTTCTTGAGGCAATTTAAAAGCATACCTCCTTCATCTAACACTTAAAAAATAAAGGTTTTACACTAAAAAATTTAATCAAAACGGTCATGCTCAATCTCGGGGCAATCTTTGTATTGATGGCTAGTTACGTATGCGCTACAATTAACTTTTGAAACTCGATTTCTTCACGTGTAATATCTAAAATAAAAGAGGTTCGGAAAATTCTTGGTAGTTAATATTCGTGTGGCCCTTGCATTTACAAAAAAACAAAAAAAAGTCATGCTCAATCAAATTCAGCATTAAAACACTTGAAAAAATGATTACTCTTATATATCATATTTAATATTTCAAACAGCAACACCTAGAGACCAAGTGTAATTTGACATAGTCCAAATTATGGAACAAAAAAAATGGAACAAAAAAAATATCTAAAACAGACCTGGCCAAAACGTGCTCTTTCTATAAAGATACGACACTTTTCGATGAGGTTCTTTTAATTTCAATTCCAATATTTCGGTGAGAGTTCCATATTGTTGAAAAAGGGGTCGGTTATTCTTATTCACTTATATTTGATAGTTTGCATAGCTTAAAAATTATATCTTATAAATTTAACTGGAATATAACTAATTTAGTTTTATTAGATCTAATTTAGTTATATTAGATCTTATTTAGTTATATTGAGAATTTAATTTACATCAATATCCTTATATTCTTTGATAAAAAATTTATTGTCAAAATTTGTTAATATAACTAAATATATTTGTTTGAATAGGTAAAAAATTAAAAAAATGAAATATAATAAAACTACTATTTTATAGTGTTTTTCTAATTGATGCAAGATGAAAACAAAAACAACATTTCCAATTTATTTTTATGTTTTTAGCCATTCTCAATTTGGGGAGGGTTTAGGGGAGCCACTCATTTTTATGTGAGTATAGCAAAGAAGAATTTCTTTAAAAAAAATAAAAATTCAAGTGGCCAATGGCCCAAAACAAAGCTACACAATAATCCTACATGAAAATTTAATGGGTTTAATGTCTTTCATATTATTGTAGATAAAATTATTTCTTACACATACATAAAATTATATAGGTTCCGTTTTTTCTCTTCTTTTTATATGATCTCACATGGACCACGCATATTTTTTATGTGTTTTAAAAAAAATTATTATTTATTAACATTAGAAATATCAAATAAATTTAAAAATAAATCATCTAACAAATGTAAAAATTAATTCCCTACATGGGGAGAATATAATTTTTGTTATGGATGTTTCGAGTTTCGGTGTATTGTGTCACAATGTGACACGTGTCGTATTTTTGTCAAATCATTAATAAATAATTTATTTTAAAATCAGCTAAAAATGATTTAATAAAAAATAAGACACATGTCACATTAAAGGATAAAATTATTCTTATTCACTTATATTTGCAACATAGTTTGCATAACTTAAAAATTATATCTTATAAATTTAACTGGAATGTAACTAATTATAGTTATATTAGATCTTATTTAGTTATATTGAGAATTTAATTTACATCAATATCCTTATATTCTTTGATAAAAAATTTATTGTCAAAATTTGTTAATATAACTAAATATATTTGTTTGAATAGGTAAAAAATTAAAAAAATGAAATATAATAAAACTACTATTTTATAGTGTTTTTCTAATTGATGCAAGATGAAAACAAAAACAACATTTCCAATTTATTTTTATGTTTTTAGCCATTCTCAATTTGGGGAGGGTTTAGGTGAGCCACTCATTTTTATGTGAGTATAGCAAAGAAGAATTTATTTTTTAAAAAAAAATCAAGTGGCCAATGGCCCAAAACAAAGCTACACAATAATCCAACATGAAAAATTAATGGGTATAATGTCTTTCATATCATGGTAGATAAAATTATTTTTTACACATACATAAAATTATATAAGGTCCGTTTTTTCTATTCTTTTTATATGATCTCACATGGACCAAACATATTTTTTATATGCTTGTAAGAAATAATTTGTATTTCCTATAACATTAGAAATATCAAATCCAGATTTAATAGCAAATAAATCAGCTAACAAATGTGAAAATTAATTCCCTACATGGGGAGAATATCTTTCGTGTTATGGATGTTTCGAGTTTTCGGTGTATCTTCTACTCACAATGTGACACGTGTCTTATTTTTGTCAAATCATTAATAAATAATTTATTTTAAAATCAGCTAAAAATGATTTAATAAAAAATAAGACACATGTCACATTATAAGGATAAAATACACTGAAAACTCAACGCATTTGCAACATTGAGTAAAATTTCGTACATGAAAGACCTAAACATGCACAAGTCATTAACTGGGTCTTTAGACGCGCCAATGTAGCTAGAACCACCCTTCACCTGCAATTCCTTTTCCATTGAGACGTCCTCAATGATAGCTTCCTTCGTTCTGTTAATGCTTCGCTCAAGAAGATCTTCATCTTCCCTATCTGGCTCTCTGTGTACATCCATCTTCCTTTTCAATCACAGGTATTAGTTTCCCAGCAAGAGTGAAGAGTTAGTAAATCTTACTTGTCAGTCTCGTTTGATCGATGCCTGTATTCAAGCAACTAGTTGCGTCTCACGGATTTCATCACCAGGCTAGCTTGGTGAGCATAGCGACTGCGTGGGTCATTAGAGCAAACTTTTTTGTTTTTTACAAAAATAAAATAAATAAAACACAACTTAAAGCTCAGGCAAAACTTGAACATGTTTAGACAAAAATATTTGGGTAGGGTTATAGTTATAATTTTTTTTTTTTTACAAACTACACTATGTGTCAGGGGTAGTATATTGTATGTTGTAATGTATTACCCCTTATAATTAGTGTAATTTGTAAATAAAAAGTTTGTAAATATAACATTTCCTCCAAAATATTTTATTTTATTTTTGCTACAATGATATCACAAATGTTTTAAGACTTTATTAATCTCATGTTGTAGAAAAGTAGTTCTCTCCTACCATAGACATAATTATGTGTGGGGCCCACTCATAAAAAAAAGCTACAAAAAATCGATTAATGTGTAAAAAAGATAATTACTCTCCAACAAGAGAGAAGTTTTTGCCAATGTTTAAACTCATAATCCCGTATAAACTATGAGAGTTACTAATCTCATGTTGCTTGAGATAATTCTCTCACATGTGTGAGATAAATATGTGGTGTCCACAATTTAAAACAAAAGAAAAAATAAAAGAAAAAAATTAGCACAAAATTCGA
Organism: Gastrolobium villosum; assembly: GCA_032173675.1. Lineage (NCBI taxonomy): Eukaryota > Viridiplantae > Streptophyta > Magnoliopsida > Fabales > Fabaceae > Gastrolobium > Gastrolobium villosum. The sequence continues at coordinate 154,165 of JAVKPL010007658.1, forward strand.
TGAGTGTATAACAGGAGATAATTATCTCTAACGAAATGAGAAAAATATTTCCCATAAACTATTCAAGTTCTGATTGCTAACCTACTCTTAATGCTTAAACAACCTTGTTAAATATCAAGATACAAGAGGAATTGATAGTAATCCTTGTTGTGTTAAACTACACAACATTGGTTCTATTATATAGCAAACCAATTGAAGAATACAATGAGACACACACAATGTGGGACTAATACTCTTAACACAATGAGACACACACAATGTGGGACTAACACTCTTAACACTCCCCCTCAAGCTGTAGCATATAGATCATATGCTACAAGCTTGATACATAAATAATACTCCTATTAGGAACCAAAAGCAACAGTGCTACATCAACAAAATGAAATGACCAAGTAACATAACATCAAAATAAATCTCCTATATGAGAAACCAAAAATCAACAATGTGCTAAAAATGGCGTCGGAATGAACATCAACATGGAAGATGCCGGAATGATCATCGGCAAAGACATCTGTGCTGACCATCAGCAACATGGACGACGGTATGGAAGATGCCGGAATTATCATCGACAAAGACAACTGTGCTGGAATGACCATCAGCAACATGGAAAGTGCTCCCCCTCAAGAGGAACTTCGGAGCCGGAATTATCATCGGCAAAGACAACTGTGCTGGAATGACCATCAGCAACATGGAAAGTGCTCCCCCTCAAGAGGAACTTCGGAGCCGGAATTATCATCGGCAAAGACAACTGTGCTGGAATGACCATCAGCAACATGGAAAGTGCTCCCCCTCAAGAGGAACTTCGGTGCCGGAATTATCATCGGCAAAAACAACTGTGCTGGAATGACCATCAGCAACATGGAAAGCCGGAATTATCATCGGCAAAGACAACTGTGCTGGAATGACCATCAGCAACATGAAAAGTGCTCCCCCTCAAGAGGAACTTCGGAGCCGGAATTATCATCGGCAAAGACAACTGTGCTGGAATGACCATCAGCAACATGAAAAGTGCTCCCCCTCAAGAGGAACTTCGGAGCCGGAATTATCATCGGCAAAGACAACTGTGCTGGAATGACCATCAGCAACATGGAAAGTGCTCCCCCTCAAGAGGAACTTCGGAGCCGGAATTATCATCGGCAAAGACAACTGTGCTGGAATGACCATCAGCAACATGGAAAGTGCTCCCCCTCAAGAGGAACTTCGGAGCCGGAATTATCATCGGCAAAGACAATTGTGCTGGAATGACCATCAGCAACATGGAAGGTGCTCCCCCTCAAGATGGATGATGAATAGTATAAATAGTCCATCTTGGGAAGAAAGAAGATGAAAAAAAAAAAAAAAAAAACTTCGCAGAATCGGAAAAGTCACCGGAGACGGCGGTGGGTCGTCGGAAAAGTCGTCGGAGACGCTAGTAGATCGTCGGAAAAGTCGCCGGAAAGTCATCAAAAAAAAAATCGCAGGAGACGGCAGTCAACGGTGGTCGATCAACGGCGGTCAACCCAACAGCTTCCCAAAGATCATTCTTTTCTGATGTGACAGATCAGTCTAAGCTGCAGTCACAGAGCATACTAAGAAAAACCCGAAAAAGAAATAGCAACGGGAATCCCTCAAGGAGGGTGATATCTCTCTATAACCATATTGAAATTATGGAAAAGAGAACTAAGTTAAGCGGATTAAGATTCCTCTTGTTAGGCTCTAGATACCATGTTAGATATCAAGATACAAGAGGAATTGATAGTAATCCTTGTTGTGTTAAACTACACAACATTGGTTCTATTATATAGCAAACCAATTGAAGAATACAATGAGACACACACAATGTGGGACTAATACTCTTAACACAATGAGACACACACAATGTGGGACTAACACTCTTAACAAACCTATTTTAAATTTGAAGGAAGACCTAAGCACAATGATAAATTGGGAAGTAATTCACTTGACTTTTTTTAGTAGATGTTTATTTGACTCTATCTTTTTAGTTTTTAAGGGTGAGATTAATCCGCCTGTTGGCACCGAGCACAAAAATTGTTGCCACTAATACGTGTATACTGTATTTAGTTTACCCCTTGAATTTTGCGACTATAATTTGTATAAAAATCACAAGAAAATGGGTTTTTGAAGTTCTCCTACGATTAGAAAAAGGAATAATGAAAAAGGACAACACTATTAAAGTGGATTTTTTTTTTCTATATTGGATTATAAGTTCCCCTTCCAGAAGAAAAAAAAGTTACATGTTGAACATGGCACTACACAAACTTAAGGTAACCCATAAACGAGGCTAGTTGACACATGGAATGCAAATCAAAGACATTTCATCGGTTTCAATTTTTTTTTTAGGACACTGTTTATTAGTCTGATATGAGTGAAATATGTATAGGGTGTATTTGCATTTAAGTCAAGCATCACTTCGATGTATAACTTGTGTAAAAAATAAAGCAATGCAAGATATGCATTCAAGCTCAAGTCCATGTCTCCGATGCAGAGCGACACATTTTGACTTTCTCACATGACTAAAGTGTTTATCTTTTTAAATGATAAAATTGTTTATGTCATTTCACTCTAACAACGAGATGAGACTCACACCTTTATATTTTTTATCTATTCTCTCTCTTCCTTTATCTATCTCTTTCTCTCACTTAAAATGACACAACTTTACATCTTTTAAAATAATATACATTTTCCCTCAACACAAATCACACAGTTAGAAAAAAAAGGAAACCAAACCAAAGTCTTGCTCTCCAGATAATTTGCTTGCCCTCAGAGCCAAAATGCATTGAGGTAATAATGGTGATGTAATGCTAATAATAAAAGTTATATATAGAGAGAGAGAATTCATTTTCCTAATTTTATATTTATCATCTATTCTCTATTTAAAGTTGATATTTCAAGATTATTTCTTTAAAAGCTTTAAAAGTATCATTATAGATTTAGTCTTTTCCTATGTTTTATCTTCTATTCTTGGTTGTTAATATACACATACTGATTATAAGAATGATAAGAACCAATATCACATAACTAAAGAATTCCTTTTGTATTAAATGAATATTAAGATAATGTGTAGAATTTAATTATATGGTTCTGATGTGAACTAACACACAACAATTTGGGACTAGACATTTATAGGATAAGAGACGTCTCATCATGATTTGAGTTCCGTAATACAAAACCTTTCACATACAAAGAGACCCATAGCAGTTTGAATAGTTTCGGTTAAATATTATATAATTTTTTATATGTCATCAATTTTCCCCCATATAAATAGATAGAATGATATTTTACGTTATTACAGCCGGAATGATTATAGTTAAAAAATCTCAATATTACCAAAATTTGTTTTCATGTGTATCTGTTTTGTACTAACCTTTCTAAAAAAGTAAGCATGACATTACAAAAACTAAAGTGCACGCCTGTGGAGCATATTTAGAGGAGAAATAATTTTCTTTCAATTTAGAGGATGATATAAGTTAGCTTATCTTCAATATAGACAATGATGTATCTAATCTAGCATGGTTTTCTTTTTCTTCATGATGTATCTAATCTATTCAGGATATTTAACACACTTAACTTATTGTCTATCTATAATTAAATTTTAAAAATATTTTTGTTATATTCACTACGCAAAAATAAAATTTATGAAGCAATATGATATCCTTTATATCAGTTGATTACAGCGGATGTTACATATCTCATTCACGTTAAATTAGTAAATAATTTGTCAAAAATAATTAAAACGATCGCATTACATCGTTCAAAAGCCTGAAAACGAAATGAGGAGAGAAAAAAGGTAATCGGATTTGTTACGTTTCTGTGTAATATTCTTTTTAGGAACTGTGGCAACTCTTTACCCAGCTAAAGCGATGATTACATATTAATTATTCCATTTTTCTGACGTATTTACGGGAGAACTTTACTGTGGACACCGGTAATATGTGGAAATAATAAAAAAAAAAAGTTACCTACTGTGCAGGTCATTTTAGTTGCAAACGAACCAATGATAAAAAAAAAAATCCAAAGTAAAATAAATAAAATTCGTGATGGTTATTATTTAGGGGATGGAGATGTTTTGAATTTTTTTACAAATTAAACTATGTTCTCCCGGGAGAACATAGTGTAACCATAATTGTAAATATAATTTGCCCCTATTATCTATTACAAAGAAAATTAGCTAGGGAGCACCAGATATCTTAAGATTGTTATTATCTATTTCATTAGTTTTTTGGCAAAATAAATAAAAAAATCAAAGTAAAATTGATGAAATCCAAAAACACCTCAAAAAGAAGACAACGATAAACTCATTTTGTAGCGCTAAAAATCCGAAGTGCCTTACTTCAAACACATTCGCCAAGATGGGTAGAGCGCATTTCAGCACCAATAAACACAAGGCATGTATATCGAGTTTTAGTTCATTCTCATTTCCATCCTAGCGCATTGATTTGAAAGAAGTCAAGAACAAGTTTTTTTCTTTATTCATTGGGTTAGAAGCTGGTGACTCCTCAGAATCATGGGCTCCAACATCTCAAGACTTCACTGGCTTTTAGCATCATTTCTATTGAGATATATACTCATGAGATATATAGTCTCACATTAGTTGTATGAGCAATTAATATGAAGTTTACAAGACTGTGCACTCTCACCCTTTGAACTAATTTTTGGGATGATGTATCCTAAAGTTCTTTGACATGTTATGAAAGCGTTTGAAATCTCACCGCCTCCAACTTTTTTGTAATGGAATTTCAACGTGTAAGTGGGCTTATATGTTGACCCAGTGGATTCTCACGTGAGGGGCGTGTTGAAATATATATTCTCACATTAATTATCAAAAAGAAGCATAGGATGAACCAAAACACGGGAAAGAGAGAAACTAAACCAAAACACGGCATGAACCGAGGATCTTGAACAAAGTTCCCAACTGTGTATTACATAAGTGACTATTTTGAGCAGAGGAAATAACAGTGGCCTTTGAACAAGTTATTGACCGACATTAGAACCTTAGAAGTTTAGACTATCGGAACAGTAAAAACCTTAAAACTTTTGCTTGTATGTAATTTAAAAGCTTGAATCTCACAGCAACAGTTCACCAAAAGAACAAGATTTTAGTATAGCTGGAAAGCACAAGCCAGTAGTAAAACAGAACTAATCTTCCCAACTGATACATCAAAGCAAAAAGCATGAGAAGGAAGTCTACAGAATCTAGAACCATAAACAAAACCAAAAAAGAAACAAGGGACCCTCTAGCTAATTTTCATCACATATTGTGAAATGTGAATGGTGTGCTATTCATATCTTCAAAGCCTTCCGTTCTTGTTCTCCTAACACTACATCGAGTTTAGTTGTATTCAGCAAAAGAACCCAAAATTCCCATCGTCAAAGTTGAGGGAATAACTAAAAGGGTCATAGTTGAAGCAGAAACTCTTCTTATTCGACCGAGCCTTCATTTGCCTCTTAACATCTGCTCTGACCCTCCAAAACAAACGCCTCAACCTTCTCTTCCCATGCAAAAGCACCACGCGTGGCTCAAAACAGTAACTCATAACACCCATTCCTTCTTCACAACAGATAGAATATAAGAGAGAGATGAAAGCAAAGTGAGAGTAAATGCTGCAGGAGTTATATATATCACAAGAGAATAATGGAAAAAAGGGAAGCTTTTTGTCTTTATTTTTGTTTGCTTTTGTATCGTTGTGTTGTGTTTGTTTTGTTGTGCACAGTGAATGGCTTCATTGGCTTGGAGAGGAAGGCTTAAGGGTAGCTTTTTTCCTAGGAATTGGTGCAGCTGAAACAGGACTCTTTCTTCTTCTTCTTTTTGGATTTCTCCCCCACTAATTTGGTAGGATTTTTATAGATTAATTCGGAGTCTGAAATGAGTTTATACTTCTTAAGTATTTAAATTTTTCTCAAAAATAATACTAAAAAAAAGCATATATATATATATATATATATATTCACCTTTAACTTTTATACTTTTGGCAATGCTTTTCTGATGCTATCGGAGAGGAATGAACTCTCCTACACATTCAAATTCATGATGGAATCCACATATAAAAATAAAAAAAACAATAAAAATTATTGCACGTAAAATGAACTTTCACTAAAATCAGAATAGAGCTCTCAGTCAACATAAGAATTGTTTTTCCCTTAACTTTTATACGCTAACTGAATTATCATAATTTTGTGAAAAATACTCTTTCTTTGTGTGCTTCGGCTGGGAAATGAGAGCATAGTGGTTCCGTACTTGTTGATTTGTTCTCTCTATTGTGTAGTCCCTGCTTTGACAACATACGGCGCTGGCCTTTGTGAGAGAGAAAAAGGTTTCACTGAGTAAAGGATGGTGTAGGACTGTAGGTAGTCACGTGGGTACTTTGAGGCTTTGAAAGCACTTTGACACTGAGTTTGGGCGGAATAACAACTTTATGCAAATAGGATTTTATAAAGGGTGTTACTTTTCTTATATTGCAAATTAATCATGGGTCCACCATTTTATTTCAAAAAAATCAAGGGTTATATTTATCTCATGCTTTACATACGGCGCTGGCCTTTGTGAGAGAGAAAAAGGTTCCTACACACAAAAGAAAGTGAGTCCCACTGGGTATATTTTTTCTCACTGAGTTTGGGAATAACAACTTTATACTTTTGTTTTACTACAAAATAATTTTTTTCTTATATTGCAAATTTTTCCAAATTATTTCCCAAAAATCAAATGAAAAAAGATCGCATAAGTTTTGATCTATCAACATAAGAGGAAATATGTTTTCCTACAATAGCAAAGAATAAAATAGGTAATAACAATCATCAATTAATGTGTCTGCAGAAAACATTCTTAAGAGGAATCATGATCTATCCCATGATATTTACGTGTTTATAACATAATACATGAAGTATCATCCAATATTACATTTATAAAAGGGAAAACATTCTTTGTTGTCGTGGGAAAACATTCTTTGTTGTTGTAGGAAAACATATTTCCTCTTATGTTGATAGATCAAAACTTGTGCGATCTTTTTTCATTTGATTTTTTTGAAATAAAATGGTGGACCCATGTATTAATGTGTCCGGATGAATCATGATTTATCATCAGCAACATAAGAAAACTAACACATTTTTATAAAGGGTTTTATTCATTAGACAAGTTGTCTCATGTAACACACAAAAAATAGACGAGATTCATTTTTTATTTTCTCTCTCTTCTTTTTTAGTAGATTCCATCCATTTTTTGTGTTGCAACATAAGAAAAATAAAACCCTATTTTAAATGATATAAAGTTATTTTATTTTAAGTGAGAGAAAGAGATAAATCATGGAGGAGAAATAGTGGACAAAAAATAAATAAAGATGTAGGTCTCACATACTTTGTGAGAGTAAAATAATATAAATTTATCATTTAAAAAGACAAATAACTTTTACATATATAATATTTATAAAACCCTCCAAAATCCTATTTTTTTTAAATTAACATTGATACAGGGAAGTATCATCCAATATTACATTTATAAAAGGGAAAACATTCTTTGTTGTCGTGGGAAAACATTCTTTGTTGTTGTAGGAAAACATATTTCCTCTTATGTGGATATCAAAACTTATGACACAGGCGACCTCATTTTGATTTTTTTTAATAAAATGGTGGACCCATTTTTTTTTAATTTTTTTTTAAATTTGATTTATCATCAGCAACAATAGAAAACTAACACCCTTTTATAAAACTCTCCAAAATCCTCTTCTTCTTTTTTAATTAAAGTTCCCAATTTGATAAGGTTAAGGGTAAGGGCTCACGGTTAGATTGAGAAAGAGAAAAAACCGTGCAAATTGCATAAATGTAATTCTAAGGAACAGGCGAACCAAATGGTCGTAAACTTGGCCATGAACTGGTTCGGAAACGAAACCCAGAAACGGAAAGAGTCCAATGTTGAAGTGAACGCCGGTGGAGAGATTGAAGGAAGGAGATCTGGTGGTGGGTGTGAAAAAGTTACGTGTAGGATCATCAAGTTAGTGTTGCTCTCGGACGAACTCAAGAGGAGTGAATTGAATTTTATAAAAATAATTCCCTAAATAAAAATTTACACAAAGCAATAAATTAATATAAAGATAGAGAGATATTAACACAATAATTTTCACGTGAAAATATCAAAGGGGAATAAAAAGAGAGATAACCAATAACTGAATCCAAGTTTTCCAATACAGACTTTAAAAAAGGTCAATAAGAAAATTACAATTGAAGTATTTACCTCAATGCTTCTTCTACTTGAGCCAGATAGGTAATCTGAATTCCTACCAAATGTATGAATGATTGTTCTTGAGAAAACTCTTCAATTGATATAAAAGAAATAATCTTAATTTTGAAAATCTAATTTTTTCTTTTCTTTCTTGTATATTTTTCTCTCCTCCCTCTCGTGTTTTTTCTTCTATGAAATAATATGCAATGAGCCATATTTATAATAATAATATCTTAATCTATTATGCAATGCAATCCTAATCAAATCTTTGGCAAAGAATATTTTATTTCTCTTACATGAAATCTAAAAGGGTTTGTTTTTCTGCAGTTATTCCAAATAAGTTATCTGCAGTAAGTCCAATAAGACGTCGTTTCGGGACGGAAATCATGGTATTTTTATAATTTTAATTTGTTTCAGGGTTATAATAATCTTTATATTTATAATTTTTTAAGATTTCAATATCAAAATGACGTCATTTTAAAAATAAATATAAATAATTTATCTGTATTAATTGCAAAAATATTTTTCTCTTTAATTAGATACAAGATAAAATCATTTCTAACGATATAAAAGATTTTAAACTCTTATTTTATAATAACTTAGATATTTTTCCCACTCGATCATATACATCCAATCATCCATCCATCAAATGTCAATAACCCATTGCCCATCTATCCAATCAATTTTTTGAAAAAACATTCTCAGTTTCTCAGCGTAATTTTAGGCCTTTCATACCGGAAGATACACCCTTCGGTATTATGGATTCTCTGTTAAGATATGGATACTATTACATGAACAAGGGGCCGGATCATGTAAGAATAAAAATCTTACATTCCATTATATATATATATATATATATATATATATATATATATAGGAAGGATATTCTTATTACCAAAATTCTTTACTACTAACTTACTACTTATCTAATCACCATTAAATCAAAGAGAGAGAATGTTAAAAAGTTTTTGAAAAAAGAGAAAATATTGATCCAATGGTGATTAGATGATTCAATATTTTTTCTTTTTTCAAAAACTTTTTAACATTCTCTCTCTTTGATTCAATGGTGATTAGATAGGTAGTGAGTTGGTATAGAAAATTTTGTTAGTAAGAATATCTCTTCTCATATATATATATTTTTGAATTTTACATTTATTATGTTATATAACCTAACTTCATTTTATGAAAGAAAAAAAAATGTGGACATCACCTTTTTCTTTTTCTTTTTCTTCTTTTTTTTTTTGGTAGATGGACCTCACCTCTTACATGTGTATAGGAATGTGGAGTTAGATTATATAATATAAAAAATATAAAATCCATTTTTTTTTCTTCCAAGATCAAACTTAACTGTTGGATATTTGTTATACCCCAATTATTTAATTGATTTAAAATATGATTTGATGATTACAATCAATTTAAATTTAATTTAATTGATAATATTTTATTATTTTGAAATTACTAATGAGCTGATTGTTGGAGATTTCAGAATAATATTTATTCTGATTTAAAATAGTATTCAAGATAATTGAATATTGTATGAAGATTGGAGTGCCGATGCTTCATAGTGAATAAATACGAAAACCTATTATAAGTTGATAGAAAATGTTAACAATTAGAGATGGCAAAATGAGCTCGGCCCGGAGGGCTGACCCACCCCGCGCGCGAACACGTTTCCCTCCTTATATCTACTGTCTAACAAACTCATCTTTGTATAGTTAAGATAATTAGATTTACTGTTGTAAATATTTCAGAAACAAACATCTGAATAAAATGAACAATCATTTTGTTATAATAAAAGTGCATCTAAACAAAATGAACAATCAGCATAACGTTTATTTATTTTTTCTTCATGTATATTAATTGATTTTATTTTGTAGAAAATTTTGTGTACGGTTGAAACAATAAGACGGGATCATATTGAATAATAATACAAAGGATAAGGTTCATTGGTGATTATATTTAAAGAATGAATTATTGACTACATAACTATATTTATTTTACATAACAATCAATGTCCATAAGTTACAGATTTGTTTGTGGTTGATATTTATAAGTTTCGTGTGAATGCTGCAACCTTTTAAAGTTAAAAAATAACACAAAATAGCAAGATAATTCTTTTTTATTTCACATAATTCTCAAGTAACAGGTTTGCTTTTTTATTTGTTGTTAAGAGCTTGATAACAAGATGAAGGTGTTGATTTACCAGTGCGATGATTAACCAACAACGGCAACAACGATTTCATTCTTTTTTCCCCGGGCATCGCACGGATAATTCACTAGTTGAATTATAATTTTTCATACATATTACAAAGAAAATTTGGAATGTAAATCTTATATAAATATATTTCTGAATGTCATGATACAAATCATTAAACTAACATAAGGTGTTGAATCACTCTTACAAAATATAAATAATACAACCAAAATATAGTTATTTTCTATGGGAAATATCCATCTATAATTTTTTTTTGAATTTTGTTACAAATTACATTATATTCTCCTGGAGAACACAGTCAAACTAGTATTCTTCCAGAAAAACATAATATAATTTTTAAGAGTTTGTAAATATAACATGTCCCTATTTTCTAATACCAAAATTCATAACTCAATGAAAACACGATTTTATAGGATAATGCTTATGCTTTAGATACACGTAACATCTACATTAAGTTCTGACTTCCTCGTTTAAAAACATACATTTAATTAGAAATTTATATGCGTTAACTTAACAATTGAAAATGTTTTTTCTTCCGGCCGTGATTAGTATGGAAATCAGTTCCGTAGTTTTCATTATCCAGAACATCACAATATTTTAAGGGTAAATATTTTTTCATGTTACATGAGAAAATATTTTTCTTCTACACACAATTTATGCTTTTTTCTCTCATCTATTCTCTCTCATCTTTCTTTTATTTTGTGAGTGTAGAGATTAATTTTTTCTCGTGTAACATGAGAAAAGATTATCCATATTTTAAAATAGTTTAACATCACTGGTAACATTTGATGTAATATTTTTTTCATAAGCATGAATTTGTTCTTTGTATCGGAACTTTGTATTTTGCAATGGAATCTTCCAACCTCATCTTACCTAAGAATTAGTTTCTTCGGAGAAGAAACTCATTTTATCGACTTTGCATGTATTTGGATTATATTCTACAAGGAATCTTATAACTTTTTAGACAAATAAACATTCGAATACCTTAAAAATGATCCCATAAAAAAAAGTATAATTTAAAATAATTCATAACATGTCATCACTTAAATTTGACATCACATTGAAAATTAGAAAAAACATAAAAATTATAAGCTATATAATCTTTTTTACCACGCAAATTTTACCATGCAAAATTTAAAGCACAGTTACTAATAAGATAGAAAATTAAAGACATAATATATCAACATAAAGAAGATGCAGAAACATAAATCAATATATATATATATATATATATATATCATATATAAATATATATATATATATATATATATATGTATATATATATATACATATGTATATATATATATGTATATATATATGTATATATATATACATATATTATATATATATATATATATATGTATATATGTATATATATATATCATATATATATATTATGTATATATATATATATATGTATATATATATACATATATAAATATATATATATACATATATAATATATATATATCATATATATATATACATATTTATATATATATATATATATATATATATTTACATATATATATATATATATATGCGTACAATATTTATCACATATATACATGTATGACATTATTCATATATAATTTATGGGAAAAATATTTATCTTTTTAAATGATATAATTTTATATCATCTTAGATCCTAACCGTTGAAATCCGTCAATCAACGGTTAGGATTTATTGGGTCAAAATTAATAATTAATTATTAATTCACAATAAAACCCAATAAATCCTAATTGTTGATTGACGAAAATCAATAGTTATGATCTAAAATGATATAGAGTTATATCATTTAAAAAGACAAACGTTTTTTCCATTGTTTGTTATACATTTTGGTACCAAATGAACTTAAGAGGGGTGAATTGTATTATATAAGCTTTTTAAATCTAAATCAATGATAATTTTTTAATAACAATTTTACCCAATAAAGAAAATAGTAAATAAATAACACAAATAATTACATGGAAAAACCCCAATAGAAGAAAAATAACCTACAACCCCAATTCAAATACCTCATTATCCAATTGAAAGACAAATATGCTATAACGAGTCAAGTTCAAGTCAAAATGCAGAATATTACTTATTGTATCATCATACAATAATTCAACTAAATCAACAGCTGGATATAGCACCCCAATTTTCCTTAGCAAATTGTGCCATAATTGTCGAACTCCTTAAATTGCAAAACACAATTTTTGTAACACCCTCTGTATCTAGTCAACATAGAGAGTGTCACATTACTTCTTAAATCATATCTTAAATGAAAAAAAATAAGAATTATAAAAGAATAAAAAAGATATGAGATTTTAAAGCAGCGGTTATCAAATAAGGCACATGACAAAAACACACTTGAAGTTAATTATACATATGATAGAGTTAAGTACATTGATTTCTGGTTCGTAAACTATTTTACATCAGTGGTTATGGCACACAGACCATCCAGTTAGTTAGGCTTAATTCACACACTTTTCTATTTGTTACGTCGAGTAGGAACTTTAACTAAGCCTTAACATATTTACTCATCATCTAAACTGAAATGAAACGTTTCGGCCCTATCAAGATGGAAAATTAAAGTCACTCCACGGATACACACGATCACTTCAAAGTCATTAATCACAACGTACTGTTTTCAAAGTCATTAATCATAACACTCTATATTGAGATTTTCAAACTATAACTAATCCAATCGCTTTAATGGAAATATCATTATCTCAAAGCATGTTTATGATAATAAAGCCTATATTTTAATAATAACTAAGCAATAAACATAGAAAAAATGTGTAATATTTAACTAAATTTACTAAAACCAAGCCTCTAAGGGTATCTAAATGTGATAGGTTACTAAGTGACTGAGCTCAAAGTCAAATAAAACGTCCCTTACAATATTACTATATGAACCCAAACTTCCTTGGGTTAATTAACACCAGAATCATTCAATTAAAGATTACATATTCTGTTTGGTACAAAAAAATATAAATAAACTAGTTCCATAGTCTAGATTCAATAGTATTCTTACAATCAAATCAAAAAAACCAAAGTTTAGAAGATAAACAAAATGTTAGAAGAGAAAACCAAAGATGGAAGATAAAAGAAAAAGAGTACAATAAATATATAAGAAAATGGTTCGCCACAGCAACGATACCTTCACAACTTTTAAATAAATATCTTCCAAATACCGATTTAAATATAAAAGTAAATGAAGATATTACTTTCCCACTTTCTTTCTTATTCTTTCTTTATCTTTTTCTCCTTTTCTCTCTTTATGTGCCGTGACTTAATTTGGGGTGGGGGGGTATATAGAATTTTTATTTGTTTTTATTTTTATAATAACATAATAATAATATCTTAATAAAAAAACAATTTTTTTGCTAGGAAGTAGGGATGTAAATGGGCTGAGATGTGGTCTTCCTGGCCTAAGCTGATAAACTTTTAGTTTATCTTATTTTATAGACTAAATTAATATGAATTATCAAGTTAAATAAGTAAAAAACTAGGGTTTAATAAGATAATCATGAAACATGATCTGATTTTGAATTAAATTAAATATCTTTGATATTTTGAAAGGATTTTAAGATAAAAGGAGGCAAATTTGAAGATTAGATAAGACGAGGACAACAACTAGAAGAGATGATAGAGGAAGATCTAAACAAGATGATAGAGGAAGATAAAAAACAAGAAGATTGAAGATCTTATCAAGTTGTTGGAAGAGGAAGCTTAAGCCCCCAATTAGAAGCTTAAGCTCCCTAAAGATGTAATTGGTCTCTGCCTCTGGGCGCTTAAACCCCCAACTCAGGGCTTAAGCGCGCTACAAGAAGGAATCTCCAGCTCGAGGAGCGCGCTTAAGCGCCCTCCTGCGCACAACGCGAAATCTGATGCATAAAATTTAGGGGCTTAAGCCCCCAACTCGAGGCTTAAGCGCCCTGAAAGACCCAACTCAGGCCCATACGAAGTATTCTATTAAGATACGGATTATTTAACCTTAAAAACACATTTGGGGTGAGAATTAATCATTCTTGACACATTGGAAGAGAGTTTTGGGTACTTGGAGGCAGAAGGAACGCGAAAGAGTCATCAGTTCATGTTCGTGAGCGGCGGAGACGGATCAACGTCAAGTTTTCACTGGAAATATTGAAGATTCACCAATCACCGATGGAGTTTGGGGGAGCTTTCCTATTTTCTTTTATGCTTGATTTTGCCATGTCTGGCTAGTTGTTTTAAGTAGTTAGGGGATGATGGAACCCAATTGAATCTTTATGTTTATGAATTAATTTATTTCTGAATTCTTTTCTTTTTATATTCGAATAAATTTATCCGTCTTTAATACTTTCTATGAGTTTGCTCCTTATAGAATGATTTTCGGGAATTGGATAACAATAGGGATGTTGGTGCATGAACCTTTATTTGATAAATTTATCATAATCCTTGTGATCTAGGAATATGAATAAGAATAGACATAAGGTAATTATGCAAACTTGTAATTCTTGATCTTAATGCATGTTTTCTTGGGGAATAATCGGGGAACTAGAGTTCTTCCAAAATCACATAGATTTAGGGTAATAAGGAATTGAGCCCTAATTAACGTAGAAAGAATTGATTGGCAATATATTAAGGACAGTTTCTTGACAAGTTAATTCATAACATATTGAGGAGATCGGGGGAAGTTGGAACCCTAACTACGCTTGTTTTAATTCTTAATCAACCATCATCTTTTTCTATTGTTCTTTTAAATTCTGAATTTTCATTTACATGCTATTAAATTCTTTCAAATACAATTCTCTTCACCTTACTTTTGATTGTCTAACTAAAATTGTGATAGTGAATTAGTGCTTGAGTTTAATCCTCGTGGGAATGATATCTTATTCAATCATTATATTACTTGTACGATCGGTGCACTTGCCGTGAGTAGCAACATAAGATTACGTAAAAAAAAAATAGCCTATATGGCCTACGAAAGGCTTTATTTATAGGCCAAGTCTGTCTATTTTTAAAAATTAGAGAGCCTGATATGGCCCACAGGCCTTGAAGGCCTCCCTCGTGATATATTTTTAAAAAATTTGAAAATATTTTTAACAATTTTTAAAATATTCGCTCGACATTACAAGTCATTAACGTATTCATAAATTGCTGCATCCTTTTACACGAGATATAAATTTCACTAGTGAGCATTAAAATTTTGACAATAGTAAAAAAAATATACTGAGCAAAGTTCCAATCATGCATGCACTAGTACTTCTCATAAGAAATAAAAATGACAAACAAGAAAGAGTCAACATAATACCCCAGCTCTATGATGTAGATTAGAGAGGAATAGAGTCGAAGAAATGGGGAAAATAAAAAAAATATAATTACTAAGTGAACCAAAACTGAAATAAAAGTATACAAGAGAATATCATTCATTGAAATACTTTAAACCACCATCAAGACAAGGGTTGATACTAATTGCCACCTAAAATAAATATATTATTTTATTTTATTTTTAAAAATTAATCGGCCAGCCTACAAACTATTTGTTAAAAAGGTTTTCTTATAAGTCCAAGCATACTTAATTTTCAGCGTAGGCTGAGTTAGGTCAGACTCAACGTAGGCAGGGCTGTAGGCTGGGTCGGGCCAACCTGGCCCATTTACACCCCCTACTTGGAAGGGATGCCTCCACGTTGCTCCCTCCCAACCAATTTTTTTTAATTTTAATATTTTAATATTTTTCAAGGTGTTACACTTTCAGGTTAACTATAAGTCAAAAGTATGAAAACCTTAATTGTTATTAGATAATTATTCTCTTATTGATACTGCGACAATAACAAGAAAAAAATAATAATTTAAAAGTTGTCTTACACCAAGTAATTATTCTCTTATTAATTTGCTGACGAGTCACATTTCTAGTGGACACCAAGTTCGCTACATTGGGTAGCGAACTTGGTTTTTAATACTGCGATAATTATTCTCTTATTAATTTGCTGACGTGTCACGTTTCTAGTGGACACCAAGTTCGCTACATTGGGTAGCGAACTTCATACCTTTTTTTTTAAAAAAAAACTTGGTACTTGTTATCCACTAGAAATATGACACGACAGCAAACCAAGTTCGCTACACCGGGTACGAACTTGCCCCGTGACAGATTGAAAAATAACACTACTAACGTGGCATTTAGGTAAAAAAGTTGATGAAGTGTGATATTTTGGTCGGTGTTCCTGATGAGGAAGCATGAAAACATCCCGTTAAAGTTAAAAACTCAAACCTCATTATTTTCCTTTCCAAAAAAAAATATGAAATCTTATCATTTATCACCAATCAAATCTAATATTTCACCAGTGGTGGCTCAGTTGGTAGCATGAGGACGGAGTGGTGGGAGAGGACCTCGGTTCGAATCTCACCAACACCATCTGGGGAGAGGCATAAGTATCGTAATTATTGGACTCGCACCCGAACTCTGGATTAGTCCCATAGGCGGCTCAAAGAGTCGAACCCATGGGGATACCAGGGGGTTCTGATTCGTCTCAAAGAGGTAATTAGGATCACTTAAAAAAAAGTTGTCTTACACACTTCTGATATGTGAAGCACAGACACACTTTTTTCTCAATAAAATGCGTGTCGGATACGGACTTGTTACGATATGTATCCGACACGCGGTCAACATTTTCTGACATGCGGTCAATGCTCATGCAAATCAAAATTTTATCTTTTTAACAAAACATGAAAGATTAATTTATAAATCAATTTTTTTTTGGGTAAAAATAAATTAAATATTTTCTATTATATAATTTGACATGAAAAAATGTTTTTGCTTTATATTTATGTTATGAGATTTGAATATTTGATTGGTTATATAATTTATTATGTGCTGCTATGTGCATTAAATGTAAACTATATTACATATATAAAAAATATTATTTAATATCAAAACGAGTTCTAATGTGCCGAAAGCTAACATTTTTTATAATTAGTTGTCGGAGTGTCTTATCGTGTCGGATACGGACTTGCAACGATATGTATCCCACACGTGGTCAATATTTTTTGACATGCGGTCAATGCTCATGTAAATCAAAATTTTATCTTTTTAACGAAACATGAAAAATTAATTTATAAATCAATTTTTTTTGGTAAAAATAAATTAAATATTTTCTATTATATAATTTGACATGAAAAAATATTTTTGCTTTATATTTATGTTATGAAATTTGAATATTTAATTGGTTATATAACTTATTATGTGCTGCTATATGCATTAAATGTAAACTATATTATATATATAAAAATATTATTTAATATCAAAACGAGTTTTAATGTACGGAAATTTAACATTTTTTATAATTAGTTGTCGGAGTGTCTTATCGTGTCGGATACGGACTTGCTACGATATGTATCCGACACGCGGTCAACATTTTCTGACATGCGGTCAATGCTCATGCAGATCAAAATTTTATCTTTTTAACAAAACATGAAAGATTAATTTATAAATCAATTTTTTTTTGGTAAAAATAAATTAAATATTTTCTATTATAAAATTTGACATGAAAAATATTTTTGATTTATATTTATGTTATTAAATTTGAATATTTGATTGGTTATATAATTTATTATGTGCTGCTATATGCATTAAATGTAAACTATATTATATATATAAAAATATTATTTAATATCAAAACGAGTTTTAATGTACGGAAATTTAACATTTTTTATAATTAGTTGTCGTAGTGTCTTATCGTGTTGTGTCTCGTATCCTGTGTCGATGCAACATAACTTCTAATCAATAAGTAAATAGGTACAAATTAATCCTAAGAGTTGAACTAAATGAATATTTTCATGCCTTTATTACAAAATTATTTTAAATACACCTTGAGAAAAAATACTCATAATATATGCTATGAGCTTTTTCTTTAGAATGCTCACCCATAATTCCAAGAAAGACTCAAAATATGATTTTTATAAACTTTTTCTATAAATCAAATACTAAGAAAAAATATCTAACTTTTTTTGATAAACTCATTTTTCAAGATTATCATGAATTTTAAAAAACAAATAATACATTCAAATATATACAGTAGGGATTTACTTTAGCTCCATATTTATTTTATGATAAAACATGGATATTATGTTTCTAGTTTGATTGACCAATTTGCCCCTCTTTTAGAATCAATTTATGATATTGTTTATTTTTTCAAAATATACACAAATCTGTCGATTTATTACCAAAAATTTGACCAAATCCTAGTCCTTAATAAGTCATTTACTTGAATAAGTATGAGCTAAATTTTTGTCAAATAGCATCACATCAGCATATAGTTTGAAAGAAGGGACAAATTAATATATAGTTTGAAAATAAGGGTAAAGTGATACTTTTTTATAATTTGGGGGGGGGGGCGCAAAGATGATGATTCAACCAATGTTTTTATTCTCACTTTCTCAATAGTTATGGGTAAATTAAGAATTATGATTATTTTTTTGTTCTAATTAATTGAATTCAAATAGTTAACTCAATTAATTATAATTAATGTCATACATTTTATTTGACATAGGGGTTCTTACTTCTTAGTATATAATTCATATAATTAAAAATAATATGACTAATCTATAATAAATTAAATTACATAGACCACCAGACATTACATACCATACATATAAACATTTATAATTTACAGGTAAAAATATATAACCACAAAGAAGGATTACATGCAATGAGATGCCGAAAATGCATAGAAAATATGAATAAACAAAAAGTAAGAATTTAATAAAAGAGTAACTTCCATGTTTTTAATTTCTATAAACAAAATAATGAAATTTTACCCCTCCGATAAGGGTCTAGGGGTTAAAGTGGGCTGGGTTGGGCCGAGCTTTGCCCCATAAAGCCCAAGTCTATGCCGAAAAATTTCAATTTGGCCTGGCCCGATAACATAGTATGAGTCTAACTGTTAGCCTGTTTTGGTCTATTTATAAAAAAATAAATGGTCTGGCCCGGCCCGTTGGCCTGTTAATTTTTAACTTCCAAGCTGATCATGAATCAACTCCACAAAATACTCAAATTCTATTGTTAAAACAAAAATCACAATTTTAACGTCCAAACAGAACCATGATAATTCGATGATTCGAAATACACCTCTTTCCTTTTCAGCATTTCAATTAAACATTACCAATCACAGAATCTGATATTAAGCTTTTTCTAATCAAGATCAATATGAATGAGGAACTCTATTTATCTGATAAATAAACACACAGAGATGAGAGATAACTTGAAGGTGGTGGACAGCGGTGGTGGCGTGAACGGCGGTGGTGTGTCTTACTCGGGACTCGGGAGCTTGTAGGTGAATTAAGGCTTAGCAATAATGCTGTCGTCTTACAAGATATAAGTAAAGAGTAAAAGGAATTTTTGGTATGTTATTAACTCTAGTAACTGAGATTCCAAAGCAGAACTATCCAAAACAATTGGGCCAACCTTGGAACTGGGCCAGGCTTAATATATTAAGCCTTAACAATTATGTAATCAAACATTTACACCAGTTCAAGCCCAATCTGCCAAATAAAAAGCCTGAGCCAGGCTAGGCCACTAATGGGCCGGGTTGTAGGCCCCTGTGGGCCGGCCCGACCCAGTTTCACCCCTAGTCATAAACACTTTTTTATAGACTAATTACAAACTGATCCAAAATTGAAAATTGAAAATCCTAAATTCTAAAAATAAAAAAATCCTAAAATAAATATAATGGTAACTAACTTCTAAAAAAAATGAATAATCACAATCAAATCATTCAAAAAATGTCTCAAATCTTAGATCTCAAATCATGTTCAATGTAT
This sequence comes from Gastrolobium villosum, assembly GCA_032173675.1. NCBI lineage: Eukaryota > Viridiplantae > Streptophyta > Magnoliopsida > Fabales > Fabaceae > Gastrolobium > Gastrolobium villosum. Next base: position 174,378 of record JAVKPL010007658.1, read on the forward strand.
TGCTTTATTCTTTTTGTCAGACAAATCACAATCATATCTGCTGCTTCATTGAACTTAGATTTGATTGTAATTTGTTATATATTAAATTACTATTTCTTTTAACAATTGAGCTACAATTCTGGTTGACTTCGGGCTTCTTGAATCAATGGTTGAATAATATGTAATGAGTCAACTGTAAGTGCATCGCAATGAATGAATTTGATACAAATTCATATAAAACTTCATGATAAAATGATTAACTTATACAAATGGGATAAGAATGCAAATTGATATTATATCCTAATTAATTATAATAAAATATATATATATATTACATATAATAAATATATTATTTATTATGTGATTCGAAAGCTCTTATATTGAATATAAAAAAAAGCTCTTAATATATAATTTGAATTATTAAAGATGATATGGTTAATCTCTCACTAATCAAACGTTATAGATCACTTGATATTAATTAATTTCTAAACCTATATTTTATGATAAAACATACAATAATTAAAACAGTAAATTGTTCATATTAATATCTTAATACTACATATATAAGAACATAACGCAAATACAATGACATAATAATAACAACATAAAAATATTTCTGTAGTTAATGCATATAAGTTATTTGCATTTACTTTCAAAACGACGTTGTTTTGAATTGAAAAATTAAAAAATTATAATTATAAAGACTATAATAACCCTGAAGTAAATTAAATTATAAAAATATCATGATTTTCACCCCAAAATAATATCATATTGAATTTACTGCAGATAATTTATCTACAGAAAAACGAACTTGATAACAAAATCACGTTATAGAGATCTTGGCTAAAGATATTAACCTTATTATCACGGTGTATGCGTTAATTCAAAAACACGCAATATTAAATAAAAATACAATTTAAAAGCACGTAAGCAATTAATAAAATAATTTTTTGCAATTAATGCTAATAACGGATTTAAAGCGAAAGCATGTACGATTTAATGACAGCACAATTATGACACTGACAAAGACAAACAAATCAAAACAGGTTAGCAAACAAGTTTTAAAGCCATAACAAACCACCATTTAAATATATATATATATATATATATATATATATATATATATATATAATGAAAATACATATTATATATTACTAAAAAAAATTGAAATTGAAATTCAACTTATACATTTATCATCAAGAGAGAATTAACTAACTAACTCAATCCCATTGTTAACAATGGGTTTATCCAATGAGTTGTGTTCCATTATTCAATGAATGAAAGAGCAGCGTGGGTCTAAGAATCTGCAAACAAAGTTATCAATGATGTTAACTACGTTGTCCAAGCAAAGGATGTGACCATGTGCTGTATTTTCATGAATGCTTCATACTGTCTTTGCAGTGGACTGTGATATTTTTTTTTTTTGAACAAACCTCCAATTAATTTCATTGGAGGACTGTTGTTTTGGACATTTTTTTCCCCTTCTATTTAATTGATAATATCTTATTAATTGTTTTGTGATATTTGTTCTCTTATGCTAATAAAACCATCATCATTTTTATCTGAAAAAGAAATCCATAAGTGGAGATGTTTGATCCATTTGCTTCAGCACTTAACTGATTCTGAGGGAAGTTGTAACAATGTATTGAAATTTATGAGTTTTTAGTACTACCGGAGTATAGGAGAAATTTTCCATTTGCTGATACTAAGTTTTATTAACTGATTGCTGAATCTCTGATTTTTATTACTAATTAATTGATTAATTGAAGTTTTAGATTTTGATTTCTCAGTTAACCTGTTATAGCTGAATGGTAAACACCCGAAGACCCTGTTATCACAATGTGTGGCCATGTCTTCTGTTATCAATGTGTATCAGAATATTTGACAGGTGATGATAATATGTGCCCTGCAGTTGATTGTAAAGAACAAATTGGTGATGATCTTGTTTTCTCCAAAGCTACTTTGAGGAGTTGCATCTCTGATGATGATCTTGGTGATAGTAGTTCTGCAAATTTGCATCTTATTGATTATTCGCTAGTGCAGCTGAGTGAGTATAATTCATCTAAAATCAAAGCTGTCCTTGAGGTTCTACATACAAATTGTAAATTGATGACTGCAACAGAAGGACCAATAAAAAGCTATATATATATATATTTTTTTATCCAATGGACTAGCATGTTGGAGTTAGTTGAGATATTGGTGAAACAATGTGGTCTAAAATGTTAGAAATCGACAATCCAATCACATAAGTCGCAAACGAAAAGAGAAAGAGAGATAATAGAGACAGAGATTTACCTGGTTCATCCAATTAAGTCACTTCAGTTGCCTTGCTGCTGACCCCGACCAACTAGAGCCCTCGTCAGCATGCAAAGTATGAGCCATACCCAATATACAAAACAGGAGGGTTGTTGGTAGGATGACTCTGGTTGCGAGGGACAAAGGCGTTAAGGATTTTAATACTGATCCTGAGGTTTGGCTCTTCCTACCATTGTTACAGCTGTAACTTTTTTACGCGAATCCATAAATGACATCGAGTAATATGATAGCCTATTTGTTAGTAGTGTGAATTGTTAATGCTTGATGCAATTTTAGTCAGTATGTTTTGTAAATACTACTTTAAATTGCATTATCCACTGTTTCAACTTTCAAGTGCCTCAACCTTGGTAGTCTTCGGTGTTTGACTAACTGAAATTTGTTTCAGATAACTGTTATGCTGATGGATAAAAGCAGGAAACCTTGGTTTGAATATGGTTGGTGCATGTCAATGTTATTCTATTGGATCCTCGGCGGAATCCAACAACTGAAGATCAAGCTATTGGGCAGACTCGTCCTGTTACCTTGACACGGTTCACTATAAAAGATATGGTTGAAGATAGAATACTGAATCTTCAGGTCTTAATTTCTATAATTTATATATATATATATTATATATATAACATGAAATAAATTTAGACATATTAAAAATTGATTTAATTCTGTTGATGCTGACCTTCATGACATATAATCTACACTTTGGTCTTTGCTTTTGATGACATCAACTCATTTTTAAAGAAGACCACTAGATGTTCAAAAATCAAAACAAAAGTAAGTTCAGAAACTATCAAACCAAACACCCACTTAATCTTATCCAATTTTCTTATTTTGGGTTTCAAATCTGGAAGAGAAGTTCTATAAATACAAATTTTCAACTTAAATGCATTACCATAACCTCTAAACTTCACATTGCATACATGATGCTGGTCTGTCAAGTTGTTGACATTATGAGAGTTGGCTAAAATTGCAAAAGGTGCTCTCGACTGCTGATTTATTGGAGTTCCAGTTTGTTTATGGGATTTGTCTCCAAAGTTGATTTTTTCTGAACCATCAGGGACATGTGATCTCCTATATTGCAATAGGATGACAAGTTAACACTCTTCTAAATCAAATTTATGCAATTTAATATTTCTGAACCATCAGGTATAATGTGCAATAACTCTTTTTCTTCGTACTCTGCCAAACATATCACACACCTGTGAAAGCAAACTGGATTATTTATCAATATATTGACTACTAATTTAGTGAAGGGGAAAATGGGAATGAAAAAAATGGTTTTGGGAGAGTCGCTCCCTCTATAGGGTCTAACAATATTCGAACAGAACTAGCTTGAAGGATGAACCGTTGAAGAAACTCAAAAAAATAAAAATTAGTGAGCTTACTTTCAATTTAGAAAATGCATGTTTTTAGTAAGTTCTTATGAATATATAGAGAGAAATTGATAGTAAAAATTTAGCAAAAATGTTAAAATCTGTTGTAAAGGAAAATATGAGGAACTTGTTCACCATGACAGAGAGATTAGGGACTAGACTTAACTGTGTACTTTCAATGGAAGTGAAGGCCTCTTGATTGAACTTCAAAGTGGGAAAAAGCAGGTTCAGGGTCATTAATAAGATGTTCTGGCTATCAGGTAAACAAAGAAAAAAAATTAAAATCTGGAGCATCCATCATGAACTAAAAAAAATTAATTAGTCGAAGTAAATGGTCACAAACACATTCTGGAACTTGTTAGTGTGTGATATTGATCATAAACAATCCACCACTAATTACCATAAAAGGTCTCTACCACAAGGACAATTAGAACAAAATTAATTCATCTTGGCAAGAAAAACAAAATTAAGGGGTAGTAATACTAATTGATACAAAGCACCCATTTCTACATCTGATAAAAATTTCCCACAAGAATTTAAAATTTTCATCATATTTTCTTCTTTAAAACTGAATGGATATCTGAATGAGTTAGGAGTTAAAACCATAAGGTTCCAGCTCTCCTCATCCCTCAAATACTTCATAACAATAATCTACAAACCATAAGTTCATAAAAAATTAAAGTAAGAGTTTAATCTTGATTCACAGAATATCATGTAATCATGAAAGTTGCACTCAAATAAAAAATGATAAAACTTTGTGCAGCGTACAAATCAAATCAAGAAACTGAAGCCTCGTATCTGGAGACATATTTCCCAAGTTGTATTTCCTTTCCCATTGCACCATGTCTGTATGCAATCTCTATGAACAAACTGGACAAGAAAACAAAGATATTGATGAGAAGATTCCCAAAATCACAATTTGAAAAATCAAAACCAGAAAAGTTTAAGAAAGTTTGGATTTACCTTAACGGTCCCAAAACAAACACAAGGAGCTTCCAAGCTTTTGGATCTCTCAAATTCTTCTTCGTGACATTCTACAGCGAGAAATCCCAGAAAGTAATATTAAATCATCAACTAGCAACACAACTTGTTCCATGTTTCTCACAATCACAAAGAGCTCTTATGTTTCTTAAAGCTCTAGTTCTGTGAACATTTGCAAGCTTGCAGAAATACTTCAGTTCTATGAAAGTTTCCATGCGCGAGATAATAGAAAAAGAAGAGCAGAAATTAGAATTGATGGAAGTGGAAGAAGCTGTAACAGTGAAAAAGAGAGAGAAGATACCATAGGGTTTAGGAAAATCAGAGAAATTGGGACGCTCATGAAGATGAAAAACAGAGAAATTGGAACGCTTGTGAAGAAGAAAACTAGAGAATTTGGTATTTAGGGTTTAGGAAAAAATGATTGGGCCAGCCCGTAGGGTTATTGGGTTAACCCAAAAGAGCTAAGGGCTGGTGGGGCTTGGGTCAAAAAATAGCCCTGCTAAGTGTGGGCTGAAAAATAATGGGGCTGAAAAATGGGGCTGAGGGGTGGCCCGCGGGACCTGGCCCATTTTGACAGGTCTAGCCACGAGCACATAACTTAATGCCTTTGCCTGGTTCTCCACCCACATGAACTTTAATTCTTGAAACACCTCGCTTGAACTCATCATGTTTACAATATTTGCAGCGCATCTTACCATCTTCTATCATATGTACAAAATTCCAGTAGTAATCATCTTTTGGCCTACCCATGATCAATATCCAACTTTAAATATTTTTTAGGGGTGTGCAAAATAATCAAAAAACTGAACCGAACCATGAACCGAACCCGAACCGCTCTTAAAATAACCGATTTTTATAAACCGGTTCATGAATCGAACAAGTTTTTAAAGAACCAGTTCATGAACCGAACAGGTTTTAGAACCAGTTTAAGAACCGAACCATTTTGAATCGAACCGAACCGTTTCCGAACCAAAGCAAACCATTTTCAAATCAAACCAAATTTATTTTTATAATTTTTTTTTCAAAAGAGGGTCAACCCGAACCGATTCCGAACCGAACCGTTTCCGAACTGAACCACTTCCGAACCGAACCATTTAAATCAATTCGGTTCGGTTTTTCAAAAAATCTGGTTCAGGTCGAACCATGCACATCCCTACCTTTATGCACAGTATACTCAGAGTTGCAGAAATGTTATTTATTTTAATTTTATTTTTCTTAAGAAAAAATCACCCACGAGAATATGCATCAACTAGCTAATATGTTGCCCTTCCCCTGCAGTAAATCTTATTTTGAGTTAAACAGCATATCATATGGAATAAAAGCCAATGAGTTCCGAAAGTTAATGTTCATGGATCACAAATTAGGGAGAATATAGAACAGAGTATGTATATTAAGTGGGTTTGAATCATTGGTGGTTCATATATATGTCATGTGAAGGGTGAAAGTATCAACTAATGTGAGACTGAATAACCCAACAGCTTAATCATAGACAAATGCGATTGCAGATACATAAGGAGTACCTGGAGTTTTCTTCGATGCGTTGAACCTTCACGGAGCAAACAGCTAAATTCTTTGCCCTGAGATGGACAGTAAATTGATGGTGTTGCCTGAGACTACTGAGAAAAATAAAAGGCCCAATGTATCCAACAAAAACAAAAGGCAGGGCCGAAGCTCACAGTCCGGACGTATAAAACGCAATTGACAAATTGTAATGTATTAAGGGTTTTATAATTCTCATATTACATAAGAATTATAATTTTCTTACACACCTTTCGATTTTCATGCTGATATAGATCTCACACAAGATTTTTTTCTAATATATGGGTCTCACATATTTTTTATCTCTATGACATAAGAATTCTCTTATCATGTAACATGAGAATTATAAAGCCCATGATTTAAACGGCATAAAACCCTATAATTTTAAAATTGACATATTTCTAAGAGGTAGGATCCTTTGACACCAGTGTCAAATTTCAAATTTGACACCTAATCTGAGAATCGTTAGATCAAAAAAAATTAACGACTTTGATTTGTAAACATGTGATACTTTTTTAATCTAATAGCTCTCAGATGAAGTGTCAAATTTAAGATTTGATACTAGTGTCAAAGAATTCTACCTCTATTTCTAATTTATTTCTTTTAGAAATGAATCTACTTTAAAAATATTTTCTTATTATTTTCTGCCTAGAACATTAAACTACTTCACCTCACCCCCTTGAAAATTTACTCTGGGAATAAGAAAAACTAATACAATTAGAATAAGATCTTGAATAAGAGGGAGAATATTTTTACTATCAAATTTTTTTACTATTAACTTACTACTTATCTAATCATAGTTAAATCAAAGAGAGAGAATGTTAAAAAAAATTAAAAAAATTAAAAATATTGATCCAATAGTGATTAGATAGGTAATAAATTAATAGTAGAAAATTTTGATAATAAGAATATCCCTCCTCGTTAAATAATTGGCGTGAGATTTTCTTATCGTATACCGTACCTACTTCTCTCTCTATAATCTATATATATATTCCTAAAAAAACAAAATATAAATATTTAACATCTTAAGAACTTTAATTTAACAAATATTATTTTTATCTTCAACATGTGTCTTAAACACATAAAATAACAACATGTATACTCTTATTGTATTACAAAGTGAGAGTAAATGCTGCAGTGCATATATATCACAAGAGAGGGTACTGGGAAAAGGGGTGAGGTTTTTGTCTTATTTGCTTTTGTAACGTTGTGTTGTGTATGTTGTGCACATTAGATGGCTCGGAGAGGAAGGCTTAAGGGTAGTTTTTTTTTTTTTTTTCCTGTAAACAGAATAGCTTTTTTTTTTACTAGGAATTGGTGCAGCTTAAAGGTGGCAATATGACTTGAGTCTTGCAGGTCAACTCGCTAATATGTCAAAATGGTATGAGTTGGGTTGTGATTTTTAACCCACCAACTCACTTCAACTCACACCGCCTAAAAGTGGATCAAAACGGGTTTAACCAGCCACGGGGCTTCTACCAATTTGTTATTGAAGTGGGAAAGAGCCCCATGAAATCAATGCCCCACACATTGAAGATTTCCACTTCCAGTATGTTGTTAAGAGGATCTCATGTCTTCGGGAAATATTCCACATTCTCTGACAATTGTCACAAGCCTCCATAAACTTCTAGGCATCATTGTATAGTGTAGGCCAATAGAAACTACTCATAAGCACCTTAGTTGTTGTTCTCTTTCCCGCAAAGTGTCCTCTATAGTTTGAACTGTGACAGTGCCATAAGACATCTTTCATCTCTTCTTCGGGAATGCATCACCTTATAACTCCATCAACGCATCTGTAGAAGAGAAAGGGTTCATCCCATATGTATTTTTAACATCATGCAGAAATTTCTTCCTTTGTTGCAAAGAAAAGTCTTAAGGAATTGTTCCTCCAGCTTTAAAATTTGCAAAATATGCAAACCATGGTGGATTATCAACATTTAGCACTTGTTTCATTCAATAAATCGGAGACAGCCCTGATTGAAAGAATTTGATCATATGGGAACTCCTCTCTGATCATCAACTCAGCTTCGTCTTGAAGATCATTCTCTTGGATCTTAGAAAGATGATCAACTACTAAATTCTCCACCCCTTTCTCATCTCTTATCTTAACTTCAAACTCTTGAAGGAGTAGCATCTACCTGAGTAGTCGTGGCTTTGCATCCTGCTTATTCAACAAATACTTTAAAGCAACATGATCAGTGTAAACAATCACTTTAGATCCAAGCAAATAAAGTCTAAACTTGGCAAATGCATATACAACAGTTAGTGATTCTTTTTCAGTAGTAGCATAATTCATTTGTGCATCATTTAGAATTTTACTAGCATAGTAAATTACATGCAACAATTTATCTTTTCTTTGTCCTAAAACAACTCCTATAGCTTAATCACTAGCATCAGACATCAATTCAAAAGGCAAAGTAAAATCAGGTGATGTAATGATAGATGCAGTAGTCAACTATTCTTTTAACAAATTAAAAGCAATTAAACACTCATTAGTAAAGTTTAACTCTTCATCCTTAACCCAACAGCTTGCATAGAGGTTTAGTAACTTTTGAGAAGTCTTTGATAAAGCATCGATAAAAACCTGCATGACCAAGAAAACTACGCACACCACGTATATTAGTGGGAGGGGAGTTCTCAGTAACAATTATTTTAGCTCTATCTACTTCTATACCTTTTTTAGAACTTTATGGCCTAAAACAATGCCATCTTTTACCATACAGTGACATTTTCCCCAATTCAAAACTAAATTACCCTATGGACATCTTTGCAAAACATATGACAAATTTTCTAAACAAGAGTCAAAAGAGGAACCAAAAACAGAAAAGTCATTCATGAAAATCTCGAAAAAAAATTTCAATCATATCAGCAGAGATAGAAAGCATACACTTTTGAAAAGTAGTTGGAGCATTGCATAATCCGAAAGGCATCTTTCGGTATGCAAAAACTTCATAAAAGCATGTAAAAGTTATCTTCTCTTGATATTCTAGAGCTACTATTATTTGGTTGTAACCCGACTACTATCCTTCCAGGGGAATTCGTCAAGGAGACATCCTCTCACCTTACATCTTCGTCCTAGCAATGGAAAAATTATCTCATTTGATCCTTGATGCAACTTATCCAATGAATTGTGTTCCATTATTCAATGAAAGGCATTTTAGGAATATTAGTAAAATTAGGGTTTGCTGCAGAGTGCAAAGGTAGAAATAATAAGTATTGGTTTGGGTTGAAAGACGACCCTTAACTATAGGTGTATCCTAACTTTTATGTGTTTTTGAGGAAATTAAGAGCAACATTCCTTTTTGTCACATTTAAATCTTAAAGAAGAAAATGATAGGAAATGGAGCCTCTAATATTTATACCTTATCAAATGTGTTTTGTGACCTTATAAAGAGTAAATTTTTGGTGTAATAGGAGTAGATACTCCCCCTATTAACAATGAAGAAAAGAGAAATATATATATATATATATATATATATATATATTTTACACCAGTGTAAGTTATGCCCTTAATCTTGTCCGTTAATCTCACTTATATCTAAGTGCTTAATTTTTTTAGTAAAGTGAGCCATTGGATACAAGTTGATCAATGGTCAAGATAAAGTGTAAGACTTCTAACTCTTACACCGGTGTAAGAATATCCTGCCCCTATATATATTCCCCATATTTAATAGTAAGGGTGTTCATCAACCGATTCAAACCGCAATAGCCGAACCGAAAAACCAATAACCGAATAAATCGAAAGCCGAAAAATCGAAAACCGAAAAAACCGCAAATTTTAATTGCATTGGATCAATTTTTGGATGGGTTGATAAAAACCGACCCAATCCAAACCGATCCAATATATTAATTCCCCTCAACCTACTTGTGTCTTTCCCTAATCATATCTTAAAGATTTCTAAACCCAAGACCCATTAACCCATCAACTAAACCCAAGAAAAAATCTAGTCACATCTCATCAACAAAATTTTATCTTTGTAGAGCTTTATATCTCATTGCCAAAAAAAAAACTATATTGTAGTTTACTAATGTTTTTGTATTTCAAAAAATAAAAATTTACAAAGCCAATATATACAAAAGATATTATTTGCACAATGATCATGAAATAAATTTTAGGGTTTTCAAAAAACCGAAAACCGATCAAATCCAAACCGAAAAAAAATGGATTGGATCGGATCGATTTTGAAAAAATATCCAAACCGAATGAATGATTATATGATAAAATCGAAGGGATTTGATCGGATGATTTTTGCTTCCAAAATCAATCCAATTCAGACCGCAAACACCCCTAATTAATAGGGAAAGATATTGTAACAACCAAGTAGTGTTACTACCAATCAATTTCACCGTTAGATCGATTATGTTGATCTAACAGTTATATTTATTTTCATCTTTATATGGTTTTGGTCACCGAAGCACGAACATGTTTTTGAAAAAAAAAATTTATGTGTCGGACAAGTGTCCGACACGCAATCAATATTTTGGGACACGTGGTCAACTTTCCGACACGTTTTTCTGACACGATGTCAACTTTTTTGGACACGCAGTCAACGCTCGGACACGTTTTTTTTTAATCTTAATTATATTTTTTTAACTAAATATAAAAGAAATAATTTATAAATTAATTTTTTTCTATTATAAAATTTGACATGAAAAATTAACAAAGTACGAAAAATTATTTATATTTATATTTATGTTATGAAATTTAAATATTTGATTGGTTATATGATTTATTATGGATTCTTATATGTATTAAATATAAATTATATTATATATATTAAAATTTTTATTTTATATCAAAACGTGTCCCAACATGCCATTTTTTAGAATTAACGTGTCGGCGTGTCGTGTCGTGTTCCGTGTCAGTGTCAGTACATCTTAGATTATGGTTTCTCATATTTAAAGTGAAAGCCTTAAATATGAGAAATTATAACCACACAAAGGTGGAGATAAATATAAAGTATTAGATATGAGGAATCATAACTATACAAATATGAAAATAAATATAACTGTTGGATCAACATAATTGATCTAACGGTGAAATTGATTGGTACTAATATTGATAATAACATTGATAGTAATACTACTTGATTGTTACAATATCCTATCCATATTTAATAAATGACATGAATGATCGGTACATCTGTAATATCAAAAGTATTATCCTTATAAAATCACAATAGCTTAAAAACACAATATAATTAATAGTGGAAAGAAAGAACATGGTAGTTGTCTGTTGCCAAATCTTCTTGTGGATTGTATCGTAATTAGGGCGTTTGGTAGAGGAGAAATTTTTATTTGACTGAGAATCTCAATTTTTAAAAATATGATTTTTACATTCAATTCATGATAATATCCGAAAATTAAAAATTTAGAAAAATTTAATTTCCCAAAAAAATCCGATAATAAACCTGGTACCAAACCTAAAGAAGAAAAGTTGATACGTCATCAGATATTGCATCATATGGGTTCGTCCAATTGCTAGTTGGAAACAACCTACAAGGATTTGGAAATATTTCCGTTTTCATGGAGATAAATGGCTAAAGTCAAAAGATAGAGTAAATGAGTTTGTAATTCAAAATTTAAATCGAGTTGATCAATGGTTAAGATAGAGTGTAAGACTTCTAATTCTTACACCGGTGTAAGAATATCCTGCCCCTATATATATTCCCCATATTTAATAGTAGGGGTGTTCATCAACCGATTCAAACCGCAATAACCGAACCGAAAAACCAATAACCGAATAAATCGAAAGCCGAAAAATCAAAAACCGAAAAAATCGCAAATTTTAATTGGATTGGATCAGTTTTTACATGGGTTGATGAAAACCGACCCAATCCAAACCGATCCAATATATTAATTCCCCTCAACCTACTTGTGTCTTTCCCTAATCATATCTTAAAGATTTCTAAACCCAAGATCCTTTAACCCATCAACTAAACCCAAGAAAAAATCTAGTCACATCTCATCAACAAAATTTTATTTTTGTAGAGCTTTATATCTCATTGCAAAAAAAAAACTATATTGTAGTTTACTAATGTTTTTGTATTTCAAAAAATAAAAATTTACAAAGCCAATATATACAAAAGATATTATTTGCACAATGATCATGAAATAAATTTTAGGGTTTTCAAAAAACCGAAAACCGATCAAATCCAAACCGAAAAAAAATGGATTGGATCGGATCGATTTTGAAAAAATATCCAAACCGAATAAATGATTATATGATAAAATCGAAGGGATTTGATCGGATGATTTTTGCTTCCAAAATCGATCCAATTCAGACCGCGAACACCCCTAATTAATAGGGAAAAATATTGTAACAACCAAGTAGTGTTACTACCAATCAATTTCACCGTTAGATCGATTATGTTGATCTAACGGTTATATTTATTTTCATCTTTATATGGTTTTGGTCACCGAAGCACGGACATGCTTTTGAAAAAAAAAATTATGTGTCGGACACGTGTCCGACACGCAATCAATATTTTGGGACACGTGGTCAACTTTCCGACACGTTTTTCCGACACGCTGTCAACTTTTTTGGACACGCAGTCAACGCTCGGACACGTTTTTTTTTAATCTTAATTATATTTTTTTAACTAAATATAAAAGAAATAATTTATAAATTAATTTTTTTCTATTATAAATTTGACATAAAAAATTAACAAAGTACGAAAAATTATTTATATGTATGTTATGAAATTTAAATATTTGATTGGTTATATGACTTATTATGGATTCTCATATGTATTAAATATAAATTATATTATATATATTAAAAATTTTATTTTATATCAAAACGTGTCCCAACATGCCATTTTTTAGAATTAACTTGTCGGCGTGTCGTGTCGTGTTCCGTGTCAGTGTCCGTGCATCTTAGATTATGGTTTCTCATATTTAAAGTGAAAGCCTTAAATATGAGAAATTATAACCACACAAAGGTGGAGATAAATATAAAGTATTAGATATGAGAAATCATAACTATATAAATATGAAAATAAATATAACCGTTAGATCAACATAATTGATCTAATGGTGAAATTGATTGGTACTAATATTGATAATAACATTGATAGTAATACTACTTGATTGTTACAATATCCTATCCCTATTTAATAAATGACATATGAATGATCGGTACATCTGTAATATCAAAAGTATTATCCTTATAAAATCACAATAGCTTAAAAACACAATATAATTAATAGTGGAAAGAAAGAAAATGGTAGTTGTCTGTCGCCAAATCTTCTTGTGGATTGTATCGTAATTAGGGCGTTTGGTAGAGGAGAAATTTTTATTTGATTGACAATCTCAATTTTTAAAAATATGATTTTTACATTCAATTCGTGATAATATCCAAAAATTAAAAATTTAGAAAAATTCAATTTCCCAAAAAAATCCGATAATAAACCTGGTACCAAACCTAAAGAAGAAAAGTTGATACGTCATCAGATATTGCATCATATGGGTTCGTCCAATTGGTAGTTGGAAACAACCTACAAGGATTTGGAAATATTTCCGTTTTCATGGAGATAAATGGCTAAAGTCAAAAGATAGAGTAAATGAGTTTGTAATTCAAAATTCAAATCGAGTTTGAATTAAATTATTTATTATTTTTTATTAATACTATGAAGAATTTTTTTTTTAAATAAATTATTTCTTGATGAATAATCTGAAGATTCTCAACCATGTTTGCATTTAATATTCAATCAAGTCATATTTTTCGCTATCACATCTAAGTTTAAATTACAAAATTAATGTAAATATTGAAAAAAGGAAGTATGAAATAAATTAACATTTAAATTTGAATACGTTTTTTTTACTAACATCCGTAATATTAGCAAAATCTTAAATGAAATTGAATTATATTGTTTAAAGAAAAGAATAAAGTTAAATCACAAAAGTATATAAATATGTCATAGAAAAAGAAACACAAAAACAAAACCACACCACGGTGAACGGAAGAGTGATTCGTAAGTGTAAGTCGTGATCCTCGTTCTTCCCGAAGTTCAATCTTGTACTCGCGCATTCCGTGTTTCCTTCAGAATTTGGGTAAGTGAACTCCTACTCCTTCCAATCTATGTCGTTTTAATCCTCTTTTACTCTTCGGTGACTGCGTTTTGGTTTAAAACTGGAGAGAACCCTAGTCTCTGAATGCTTGTCTGTTGCATCCTTCAATTTCCTCATCAAAGATCCAATCTTTTCACACATTTGACTAATCAAAAGGCAACCCTCAACTCTTCACTGAGATTTCTTCGATTCTTGCATTTCTTTTTTGCTTTTTCCACGTATGGGCTTAAGTTGATGTCGTGGTGGTTTTGCACGTTTTGAATTTGGGTTCCCCTTTCCCCTTTTCTTGGTTTCTCTACCTAATTCCAGTTACACTGATCTAGTTTGGTTGTTTATTTTCTTTTTTTAATACTGTTGTCATTGCCCGTTGGAGTATGAATTTCTTCAATGGTGGGAATGCATTTTTTTAGAGTAAACACCCTTCTTGGTCCCCGTCAATATCTAAGGGCTCAAATTTTTTAGTAAAGTGAGCCATTGAATACAAGTTGATCAATGGTCAAGATAGAGTGTAAGACTTCTAACTCTTACACCCCTATATATATTCCCCATATTGAATAGTAGGTGTTCTTCGATCGATTCAAACCGCAATAACCGAAAACCGAAAAAACCGCAAATTTTAATTGGATTGGATCGGTTTTTGAATGGATTGATGAAAACCGATCAAATATATTAATTCCCCTCTACCTACTTGTGTCTTTCCCTAATCATAATCATAGCCTAAAGATTTCAAAACCCAAGACCCATTAACCCATCAACTAAACATAAGAAAAAATCTAGTCACATCTCATCAACAAAATTGTATATTTGTAGAGCTTTATATCTCATTGCCAAAAAAAACTATATTGTAGTTTACTAATATTTTTGTATTTCAAAAAAAATAAAAATTTACAAATCCAATACATACAAAAGATATTATTTGCACAATGATCATGAAATAAATTTTAGGTTTTTCAAAAAACCGAAAACCCATCAAATCTAAACCGAAAAAAATGGATTGGATCGGACCGGATTTAAAAAAATATCCAAACCGAATGGATGATTATATGATAAAATCGAAGGGATTGGATCAAATGATTTTTGCTTCCAAAATCGATCCAATTCAGACCGCGAACACCCCTATTTAATAGGGAAAGATATTGTAACAACCAAGTAGTGTTACTACCAATATTACTACCAATCAACTTCACCTTTAGATCGATTATGTTGATCTAACAGTTATATTTATTTCCATCTTTATATGGTTTTGGTCACCGAAGCACGGACACGCTTCTGAAAAAAAATTACGTGTCGGACACGTGTCTGACACGGACACGCTCCGACACGCGGTCAATATTTTGGGACACGTGGTTAACTCTCCTACACGTTTGGACACGTTTTTCCGACACACAGTCAACTTTTTTGGACACGCGGTCAACGTTCAGACACATTTTTTTTTAATCTTAATTTTATTTTTTTAACTAAACATAAAAGAAATAATTTATAAATTAATATTTTTCTATTATGAAATTTGACATGAAAAATTAACAAAGTACGAAAAATTATTTATATTTATATTTATTTTATGAAATTTAAATTTTTGATTGGTTATATGACTTATTATTGATTCTTATATGTATTAAATGTAAATTATATTATATATATTAAAAATTTTATTTAATATTAAAACGTGTCCCAACGTGTTCAAATATGACAATTTTTAGAATTAACGTGTCGGCGTGTCGTGTCCTGTATCAGTGTCCGTACATCATAGGTTATGGTTTCTCATATTTAAAGTGAAAGCCTTAAATATGTGAAATTATAACCACACAAAGGTGGAGATAAATATAAAGTATTAGATATGAGGAATCATAACTATATAAAGATGGAAATAAATATAACCGTTGGATCAACATAATTGATCTAACGGTGAAATTAATTGGTATTAACAACGATAATAACATTGATAGTAATATTACTTGATTGTTACAATATCCTATCCCTATTTAATAAAAGTCATATGAATGATCGTACATTTGTAATATCAAAAGTATTATCGTTATAAAAGCACAATAGCTTAAAAACACAATATAATTAACAGTGGAAAGAAAGAACATGGTAGTTGTCTGTTGCCAAATCTTCTTGTGGATTGTACCCTCATCGGGATGTTTGATAGAGGAGAAATTTTTATTTGATTGGGAATTTCAATTTTTAGAAATATGATTTTTACATTCAGTTCGTAATAATATCCGAAAATTAAAAATTTAGAAAAATTTAATTTTTCGGAAATCCGATAATAAACCTAATACCAAACGTCCTCTAAAAGTAGTTTTGGATCTAAAGAAGAAACTTGATACGTCATCAGATATTGCATCATATGGGTTCGTCCAATTGGTAGTTGGAAACAACCTACAAGGATTTGGAAATATTTCCGTTTTCATGGAGATAAATGGCTAAAGTCAAAAGATAGAGTAAATGAGTTTGTAATTCAAAATTCAAATCGAGTTTGAATTAAATTATTTATTATTTTTTTAATAATACTATGAAGATTTTTTTTAAAATAAATTATTTCTTGATGAATAATCTCAAGATTCTCAACCATGTTTGCATTTAATCTTCAATCAAATCATATTTTTCGCTATCACATCTAAGTTTAAATTACAAAATCAATGTAAATATTGAAAAAAGGAAGTATGAAATAAATTAACATTTAAATTTGAATACGTTTTTTTACTAACATCCGTAATATTAGCAAAATCTTAAATGAAATTGAATTATATTGTTTAAAGAAAAGAATAAAGTTAAATCACAAAAGTATATAAATATGTCATAGAAAAAAGAAACACAAAAACAAAACCACACCACAGTGAACGGAAGAGTGATTCGTAAGTGTAAGTCGTGATCCTCGTTCTTTCCGAAGTTCAATCTTGTACTCGCGCATTCCGTGTTTCCTTCAGAATTTGGGTAAGTGAACTCCTACTCC
The DNA here is from genome assembly GCA_032173675.1 of Gastrolobium villosum. Lineage (NCBI taxonomy): Eukaryota > Viridiplantae > Streptophyta > Magnoliopsida > Fabales > Fabaceae > Gastrolobium > Gastrolobium villosum. Next base: position 191,592 of record JAVKPL010007658.1, read on the forward strand.
TTCCAATCTATGTCGTTTTAATCCTCTTTTACTCTTCGTTTACCGCGTTTTGGTTTAAAACTGGAGAGAACCCTAGTCTCTGAATGCTTGTCTGTTGCATCCTTCAATTTCCTCATCAAAGATCCAATCTTTTCACACATTTGACTAATCAAAAGGCAACCCTCAACTCTTCACTGAGATTTCTTCGATTCTTGCATTTCTTTTTTGCTTTTTCCACGTATGGGCTTAAGTTGATGTCGTGGTGGTTTTGCACGTTTTGAATTTGGGTTCCCCTTTTTTCTTGGTTTCTCTACCTAATTCCAGTTACACTGATCTAGTTTGGTTGTTTATTTTCTTTTTTTAATACTGTTGTCATTGCCCGTTGGAGTATGAATTTCTTCAATGGTGGGAATGCATTTTTTTTCGAGTAAACACCCTTTTTGGTCCCCGGCAATATCTACGAAATCCTTTTTAGTCCCTGGTAATAAAAAAGGACCAAATTAGTCCCTAAAATTATGAAAAAAGGGTCACGTTAGTCCTTCTGTCAATTATAATAAGTACTCCTCGGTCCTTTTTTTCATCATTTTTTAGGGACCAATTTGGTCATTTTTATTGCCTGGTACTAAAAAGGATTTCGTGGATATTGCCGGGGACATGTTTACTCTTTTTTTTTTTATTAATGGGTGGAAATATACGTGTTTATACAAAATGAGTGTGTCTATTTTAGTCATGATTATCTTTGCGCTTTTAATTGGATTTCAGAACAAACTGGTGATGTACTTTTGTTAGAATTAATTGATTACGGGGTAGCAGAATGGTGGCTAAGAGGAGGAAAAATAGTTTGATTAAGGCGTTTATGATGGATGTTGGCTGCATTATTAGGAACCCTGATTTTAATATTGCTCAATTACTGAAATTTACGGGTCTCTTTACTTGGAGGAAAATTTCTGTAGGTCTTTCACTGATTATTTGGATTTGAGCTCTACTTCTTAGTTTAAAAGGTAGTTCATTGAAAAGGTATTTTAAGGAGGATGGCAAGATGAGATTCATTGAGCAAGTTTGGGTTATAAAAATGTAGGTAACATAAAAATGCGGAAAGAGCAGCGTGGGTCTAAGAATCTGCAAACAATGTTATCAATCATGTTAACTAAGTTGTCCAAGCAAAGGATGTGACCATGAGCTGTATTTTCATGAATGCTTCTTCATACTGTCTTTGCAGTGGACTGTGATATTTTTTTTGAACTAACCTCCAATTAATTTCGTTGGAGGACTGTTGTTTTGGACATTTTTTTTTCCTTCTACTTAATTGGTAATACCTTATTAATTGTTTTGTGATATTTGTTCTCTTCTGTTAATAAAACCATCATCATTTTTATCTGAAAAAGAAATCCATATATGCTGTTTTCCTTTGATATGCTTCCAGTTGTATTCGTAATTCAGAAATTTATTACTTTTTGTAGTGCAAATTTTATCGTTCAATGATGGGGGAAAACAACAACACTTCTTCCATGTAGACGTCTTTGAATTTTAAAATGGCATTTACTTTCTGTTTCATTATTTTTTTTCCTTCCTTGCTGATGAATAGGTTATTTAATAAGGAAGCTACAATGTGGTTCAAGTAGATGCATGACAACGGGGACCATATTCTTGATTTCATCAACTCAACTTGGAGACTCTGTTCTCTTCTAGGTGGTTGGGTTTCTGGTTTAATATCGAAACCTTATACAAAAGTGGTGAGTGAAGACATTTTCATGTGGAGAAGCTTTAATTTTTGTCATCTGTTACGAGATGTTCATGATACCTCTTGACTACAGGTTGGCTCAGCATTTAATGGTTCTCTTTCTAGGTTGGCTGAGGAAAGAGAAAATCATTCTTTAGAGTTCATGGCTGAGTGTATATATATTAGTTCATCGGATGATGACTTGGAGATGATAGAAGATCCGAAGAGGAGTCTCCCACATTGGGCTGCTAGTGAAAGGAATTCAGGTGGGTGATCTTTAGTTAAAGCTCCCCTCTAATGCAATTTCTTTATAAATTAGCAATCATTCTACATGTAATATTATGTGCAGATTATGGTGGGTGGCCTAGGCAGGGTAGTTCTTCAAGAGGGGCAAATACTTCAAACACGAGCTCTTCTAACATTAATAATCATTCACAAGCCAGGCCTCGTACTAAACCTGTGTCCAGCTACAATACACTGAATCTCAGAGTTGCACGGAGAGATGAAACTTTCTATCATACCCAGAATGGAAACACAAGTCAGCATCAGACAGTTAATTCCCGAATTTCTAACATGTTTGGTGCCGATTATGAGAAAATGTCATCTCAAAAAGCTTTCAAGAGGACCCTTCCGTCATCTCTTCAACCATCTGCAGCAAGGGCTCTTCCATCTTCATCAGTTGCCCCAGACAGCAGATTAAGCAACTTAAAAGATAACATGAGCAACAGTCAGCTTCATGATGCATATAGGAATCATCGCCATGGAGTAGGACCTAGCACATCCAGTGGCAAAGGCTTCATTCGTGACAATTTTAACAGGAGCAATGATGAAGATCGTTTCATGCATCAAAATGGTGGGATTAGGATGCTTCCTTCATCTTTGATGCTTGGAAAGGCTATAGCTCCACAGTTTGCTAGTTCTAGTGAATCTGCAAACCGTTCTGGTGCAGGAGATGAAAGGGCTCCTGGAACTGATGAAAGACTAATTTATGAGGCAGCGTTACAGGTATTACATGCTGTTTATCATTGTATACTTAATTACTTAAGATTATCAAAGTTCTATGAAAAGGATATTCCCTCTGTTAAGTTTGATTGGAAATTACTTAGTTAAAACATTTAATCTCTTTAAGTTTAATGAGAAATTATTTGCTTAAGCATGAAGCTTCATTTGGGACTTATATGTGATATGTTGTCAAGGTTGACTCCTTAGAAAATTGGTGATAGTTGTTGAGAGGATGTTGCGCACCTGTGTATAATGGGTGAAGCTGGTTCTCTTGCTTTTCGTTTCTTAGTTTTTGGTGTTCAATGCCAATTTTCTTTCTTAAAAGGTGTTAACTCCTTTACATGCTGGACATCAGGTACTCCTGTACATGCCTACCAGTTTGTTTGAATTGTTTTTGATTTTAGGGTGTCAAAATTATTATTCTATCTCCATTGGGATGGAGTAGTAGGACTTATTCTCTGGAATAAACTATTTGCTCAAATTTCTGGTCATTGCTTTGGTGTTGAGGTTTTTCGGAACCTGAATTGTTTTTCTTTGATGGTCATGATAAAAATTTAAAACCAAATGTGCATATGATGCTTTTGATATGCCATGGCCTATATATACCTATCACTTACCTTGCAAGACCTAGGGAAATGCCTGAGACTCTCTACTACTAGTAAAACTATAACGGAAACTTGGACTTTTAAACAAAAGTACAAAACCCATAACATCTAACTTAACATGAATTCAAGCCCAAATACCACCCATGTACTAAAATTACAAAAATACACCTCGGACAAAAAATACAAACCCAATTTTGAGATGATTTGATTTTTAATCTTATGCATTATTGATGTTTGTCCAGCATAAATGTGATTTGTGGAAGATGCTTCAAAATATTAAATTTACCTGAGACACAGTATTGTCAATTGTGAATTTGGTTGTCACAGGATCTTAATCAACCAAAATTGGAAGCTGAATTACCTGATGGTCTATTGTCTGTCTCTCTTCTAAGACATCAGGTATTATGGCTTGTCTATTTTAATTGCTTTTATTATTTCTGTTTTGGGCCATTTATTGGTTATCACTTTATTTTCCAGAAAATTGCATTGGCTTGGATGCATCAGAAGGAAACCAGGAGTTTGCATTGCTTGGGGGGGATTTTGGCTGATGATCAGGTCATATTTAATCAATAATTTTTCTTATCAATGGAACTTAACATTTAATTCTGAGTGATTTTACCTGAACATCAAAACCTTTTTCAAACAGGGCCTTGGAAAGACAATTTCAATGATTGCCCTCATTCTAGTGCAGAGGTGTTTGCAGTCAAAATCGAAAACAGATGATACATGCAATCATAAAACAGAAGCTTTGAATTTGGATGACGATGATGATAATTGTAGTGCTGATGTGGAAAAGATTAAAAAGAATGAAGAATCTGATGATATAAAACCTATTACTGAACCAAGTAGTTCAACACGGGCACCAGGTAGGAAAAGGCCAGCTGCTGGTACACTGGTTGTGTGCCCTGCAAGTGTTCTAAGACAGTGGGCCAGGGAGCTTGATGACAAAGTTGGAGAAGAAAAGCTTTCTGTTTTGATTTATCATGGGGGCAATAGGACTAAGGATCCCCTTGAACTTGCAAAATTTGATGTGGTTCTCACAACATACGCTATTGTGACTAATGAAGTTCCAAAGCAACCGATAGTTGAGGAGGGTGATGTTGATGAAAAAAATGGGGAAAAATTTGGGTTGTCCTCTGAGTTTTCTGTTAGTAAAAAGAGGAAAAAGTCATATGATGGAAGTAAGAGGAGTAAAAAAGGTAGAAAGGGAATTGAGGGTTCTTCTATCGATTGTTCTTCTGGCCCTCTCGCAAAAGTAGGTTGGTTTAGGGTTATTCTAGATGAAGCTCAAACAATAAAGAATCATAGAACTCAGGTGGCTAGAGCTTGCTGTAGCCTTAGGGCCAAAAGAAGGTGGTGTTTATCTGGAACACCTATTCAAAATACTATTGATGATTTATATAGCTACTTTAGGTTCCTGAGGTATGATCCTTATGCCGTATATAAATCATTCTGCGATACAATAAAAGTTCAAATATCCAGAAATTCTATTCAAGGTTACAAGAAACTTCAAGCAGTTTTGAGGGCCATAATGCTACGTCGGACAAAAGGTTATTTATTTTTTTATATTTTAAATCTGGTTACTTTTGTCCTGACTGGATAGATTGTATGTGTTACCTTTTTCCTGGCATCTTGCATTATTCTTGCTGATCTCCTCTTAAATAAAGTTCATCATTTAGATAACCTTTTTTAAATTCTTTTCCTCATTTCATGTTCAACCTTTTGCACTACCATTCCTGTATCGGCAGAAATTCATTCTCCTACAGGGTATCTTCTGATAAGTACATGATCCAGCTGGAATAATCTAAAATATGCTGTTTTCTCAAAGAGTTAGAAAAAACTGAGTCATTCATGAACCTGGAAAGTGAAAGAGAGAGAGAGAGTATCGAAGCTTAGCCTCTGAAAAATATGCTTCTATTGAAAACTTATCACCCTCTGTAACACAGATATATTTGTAGTTACAGAAAACTTGCATAGCAAACCAACAGATATGGAGTCAGTTGTAACAATATAAATGAACTGCCAGCTCATCATAACAAATATCTAACTCAAACTCAACTAACAGCTAACTGAGCGCATAACCAAGGGAGTAACTGATTACGATAGGATCAGCAACAATGTAGCGCTGCACTAACACATACTGAATTAATTATGCAGTAACTCTACTGTTTTACTCTAATAATTACAATAAAATCTTAAAAAAAAATGTTCTTTTAATTGATCCTCTTTTGTTCTTCATTACTGCCGAATTAGTGAATTCATTAACAATGGGACTAGTGTGTAAATAGTGTTACATTGTCAACTCATTAAAATTTATCTATCATTGGCTAATTTTTCATATGCTTTTTAAATATGGAATTATTCCTTCAATTCAGTGAACTCATCCTTGATTTCTTTTACCGTGACTGTCGTGTAGGATGTAATCAATTTGTTATATTTTCCAAATGTTTCACCATAAACATAATATGTTTTGATTGTGGGAGTGGACTGAACATTTTAGCCATCAAGGTTTTGCTTTGTTTCTGTGAGCTGGGTTATCCTTGAAGTTGGAGTCTAATATACTATATGGGTTAAGTATTGGTCTTGGCTGTCTTATAATATCAATTTCTTGTATTTGTCTAGGAACTTTGATTGATGGGAAGCCAATAATCAATTTACCTCCTAAAACAATTCAGTTGAGTAAGGTGGATTTCTCCATTGAGGAACGGGCCTTCTACACCAAGTTGGAAGCAGATTCACGTTCTCAATTTAAGGTTTGTTTGCTCCTAATTTGTTTATACTAACTTGGGTTTGTTGTGATACATTTTTTTGCTCTAAATAGCATCCGGGAACTGTCATCTTGTTTATGAGATTTAAACCTAGTTTTTAGAAATTCAGTTAAAAATTCATTTTGGTGTTACAGCCATCCCAACCAAAACCGTGGCTGCTATAGCAGCAAAAAGCACTAATTCAGGTGATAGTTAGAATAAGGTTAAGTACTACTGTAGTGCTATTAATACAAGCTCAAACCCACTCATACAATAACACTACTATCCCTAATTAATCAAGGAAACAAATTAGAAAATATAATGAAATCACAAAACAATTTGTAAGATTGCTTCCTCAATTAGAGGACTAATTGATCCCAGAATATATTATAAACATCCTCCAAGAGATTCCAAGATAAGTGCTTTTCTTACAAATTGTCACCTAGTTGCATAAGTGAGTTATTCACGAGTTATCAAGACATATACTTGATACAATAGAGGTGCTGGGTTGCGGAAGATGTTAAATTCCCTCTCTGACTCAATCTTTGTATCTAGTTTATTAATATCTAGCATGCAATATTGCAAATTGTAGAATATTCTTGTTCATTTGGTCTTTCTGTGCTGAAGGGTTGTAGTTTTGAAATGAGAAGCTTGTACTTTGCAGGCATATGCTGCTGCTGGCACAGTGAATCAAAACTATGCAAATATTCTTTTAATGCTTTTACGTCTCCGTCAGGCTTGTGACCACCCACTTCTTGTTAAAGATTATGATTCTGATCCTGTTGGGAAAGATTCTGTAGAAATGGCAAAAAGGCTTCCGAGGGAGTTGCTGGTTAATCTATTTAATTGTTTGGAAACATCATTTGCAATATGTCACGTTTGCCATGTGAGTTAATTTCAAAATTGATATTTCATTATTTGTTTCCTTGGTTGTGATTTGTGAATATGCCCTCCTTTTGATTATATCTTTTTAGTTTTGCTGTTCCTATGGTATATGTAATATTTTTAGGTCTATGTATATTTTGGAGGTACACTTCCTGTATGGTTTCAAAAATTATGAAGTGTTTAAGACTGTTAACAGAAGTTTGTATGGATATGCTTACACTGGTCATGTTTTAGGACTGTCACATGTATAGTTTTTCTGGAAATTTATGGTATAATAACACTCCCAGTGGAAGTTGTTTACAAAATTGGGTAAAGTTTAACATGTTACAACTTACACCTTCAATGAAAGAAAATGATGTTATGGAAATGACTATTAAACCATAAGGGTTCCGAGTTGTAATTTTTTTTTGCAAAAATTGACATTTTTATTATCCCAGAGTAGTAAGAAAAGTATATTTAGCACGGGATGCTTTTTAAATAAAAAATTTTAGTAGCATAAAAAAATGTCCAAAACCATCATTTGCTGGAACATATCTTTGGTACTACTACAGTAGTACCTACTCCTTTAATAAAAATAGGAAAATGTGGGACTTAAGGTGAGAATAACCATAAAAGGATGGGTAAAATGGTAAAAGTCAGCTACACTCCTTTTTTCAAATTTAGTAAAAGATTTACTGAATTTTCAGTACTACGGGAGTATAGAAGAAATTTTCCATTTGCTGTTACTAAGTTTTATTAATTGATTACTGAATCTCTGTGATTTTTATTACTAATTAATTGATTAATTGAAGTTTTAGATTTTGATTTCTCAGTTAACCTGCTATAGCTTAGTGGTAAACAGGAACAATATGTTGTCAGTAAGGGCTCTGATTGATTTGTACTGTGGTTTCAACAGGACCCACCTGAAGACCGTGTTATCACAATGTGTGGCCATGTCTTCTGTTATCAATGTGTATCAGAATATTTGACAGGTGATGATAATATGTGCCCTGCAGTTGATTGTAAAGCACAAATTGGTGATGATGTTGTTTTCTCCAAAGCTACTTTGAGGAGTTGCATCTCTGATGATGATCTTGGTGATAGTAGTTCTGCAAATTTGCATCTTATTGATTATTCACTAGTGCAGCAGAGTGAGTATAATTCATCTAAAATCAAAGCTGTCCTCGAGGTTCTACAGACAAATTGTAAATTGATGACCGCAACTGAAGGACCAATAAAAGCTATAGTTTTTTCCCAGTGGACTAGCATGTTGGACTTAGTTGAGTTATCGGTGAAACAATCTGGTCTACAATACAGGAGGCTTGATGGTAGGATGACCCTGGTTGCGAGGGACAAAGGCGTTAAGGATTTTAATACTGATCCTGAGGTTTGGCTCTTCCAACCATTGTTACAGCCGTAACTTTTTTATGCAAATCCATAAATGACATTGAGTAATATGATAACCTATTTGTTAGTAGTGTGAATTGTTAATGCTTGATGCAATTTTAGTCGGTATGTTTTGTAACTACTACTTTAAATTGCATTATCCACTGTTTCAAGTGCCTCAACCTTGGTAGTCTTTGTTGTTTGACTAACTGAAATTTGTTTCAGATAACTGTTATGCTGATGTCGCTAAAAGCAGGAAACCTTGGTTTGAATATGGTTGCTGCAAGTCATGTTATTCTATTGGATCCTTGGTGGAATCCAACAACTGAAGATCAAGCTATTGATCGAGCTCATAGAATTGGGCAGACTCGTCCTGTTACAGTGACACGGATCACTATAAAAGATACGGTTGAAGATAGAATACTTAATCTTCAGGTATTAATTTCTGTCAGTTAATTTTGCATCAAAATAAGGTCTTACTTGGTGGAAAAATTGGATTTAGGGTCACTAGGAGGGAGGCTTAGCTGCCTGTGGGGAAATTTAGCCTATTCGAAAGTTTTGATTTGTCTTCTATTTCACCTTTTCTTTTTCACTCTGTTTTTTAATGTAGCTCTCTTTTTAAATTTATTGAATGATACGAATCTTGGAGATCCTCACCCCAAAAGCTTGTATAAGATGACATTTTTTTGACAGAACAATTTTTTTCTTTTTTGGTTTTAACTTTTAACTTGTACAAAGGAAAAGTCTAACTTGCGACTGCGGATTTATGAGATCAGCATAATTTCAGTTGTGGTTCACAATGGGAAATTGGTCTCATAAAATCCCATATCACTTTAATTTGCGTGGCTGCTACCTCTAAAAGATAAAGGGGAAGTTATCCATGAAGTGATTTTGTTATGGTTTATCTTTGATATGTGAGGGGGGGAAAATTGTTTGAATTGGTAGAAGATAGCATGTATCTGACGTATGTGTAGAGGAATGATATACTCTGATGATGATGGTCTTGTGATCTTGCAGGAGGACAAGAGAAAAATGGTTGCATCTGCTTTTGGTGAAGACCATGCTGGCAGTTCTACAACTCGCCTTACAGTGGATGATCTGAAATATCTTTTCATGGTCTAGAATGCTGCTTACTTCTTCTTCCCATTTTAGATGATGACAGCACTTGCAAGTTTTGTTTTCGACGGTTAGGCTTGGAGTTAAGATTGTTCGTAAGGGATATGTTTGTTTTTTTTTGTTCCTGCTGACATCTGTTGCTCAAGTTGGCTGGTGAGGTTGGTTGATCCTGGTCGTAGCTTACATGTTTTCAAGCCCACAAGGGCATTTTTGTTCTCATAATTGCTATCAATCATATGTGCTGAAATCTTTCTGTAAATATTTTAATTAAATTAATTACATGGTTTATGGAAATATTACTTAGTGGCAGTTGTCCTTTCTTCTTTTATAGTGTACAATTATAATCTTATTAAATTGTGCATGGAAAGCAAGGACAGGTTGTTAAGGTGGAAACTTGCTATTTACTGATTGTTTTGTGGAGCCAGTTTCCATGCGTGATGGTATTGACTCCGGCTCCTGGGATTTGACCAAGAGAATGTGAATTTAAATTTTAGAACAACTAATTCTCAAGTCCAATCAAAACATATTTCTATTTGAAATTTATCATGAGATAAAAACCCTTCGTTGTAAAAAGTTGTGAACTATTAATAGAGAATAAATAACATGTATTTTCACCATTATATAATTTATTTTGTAACAGTAGATACTTATCCCAATTCTTCCTGAGATCTGCAAAGATATAATATAAACCTTCTTATAATTAAGAAAAATAAAGAACACATTTGCAATGATATTGGGAGGAGCAAAGCAACTAGCAATACCATCTAGTGAAATCTTTATTGCTTTTACAACATTTTTCTTTTTGGTGAAAACTTTTACAACATCCTGTGGATTACTTGAACCAGCAAAAACAGTGTAGTCAACTCCTTCATTACTAGGAATACTTCCTCCTTGTAATGAACTCATTACAGCTTCTTGTAGATTACTTGAACCAGCATTAACAGATAAGGTGACTTCTCCATTATGAGGAATTTGGACAAAACTATGACCCAATTGCTTCAGCACTTATCTGATTCTGAGGGTATGTTTGTCCTCATAACTGCTATCATATATATGTAGCTGAAATCTGTTTGTAAATATTCTAATTAAATTAATTACATGTTTTATGAAAATATTATCTAGTGGCCGCTGTCCTTTCTTCTTTTATAGTGTATAATTATAATCTTATTCTTTGGAGCCAGTTTCCATGTGTAATGTTATTGATCTCATATTTTTTGAATTCATATTTTAGAACAACTAATTCTCTAGTCCAAAGAAAAATATATTTCTATTTGAAATTTAAATTAATAAATCAATATTTCTTTTAATTAAAATATTATGAGATAAAATCCCTTCGTTGCAAAAAGTTGTAAAATAGTAATATAGAGTAAGTAACATGTATTTTCACCTTTATATAATTGAATTTCCCCCGCAGTTTTAGTTGTTATATTTACACGTATTGGCCGTTCTTTTTTTGGTGTTTAGTCTTATATTCATTTGATATTAATGCCCTTGTGGCAGTACTTTGATTATTCATGATGACATAATTATGTTTTGTTAGCACGCCTTGAACCACTTAATCAAAATGGGTTACAAAATTATAATTTTTTAATTTTTTTATGATATTTAATACATTAAAAAATATTTTAATAAATAAATATTTAACATTTTCTTAACATATCTTAAATAATTTTTTTTATAATTTAATTTTTTTAATAAAATAATATTTATACACAAATATACAAGTAAAAATGTTAACAAAATTTTTAATATAAGTAAAAATTTAATTACTACCTTTACTAAATTCAATATTAAAAAATGTCATCAAATAAATATTTTCTTACCAGGAGTCCTAATAAAATATAACACTTCTGGTGGAAAACTAAAAATAACGATAGCATTGAATAATTACTCTTAGTATGCTATACATTTGAAAGTAAAGGCATCAATTTTCTTACTATTATTCCAAAAGCATTTAGCTATTAATATTCACCAAATTACTAAGTTGAATTGTATACAATATATTTTAATACAAATTTGTATACATATGCTTAGATGTAAATAGAATTTTTTTTATTGATGTGTAGATGAAATTCTCTATTGAAACATATCACAACTGAAAAATCTAGTTTTGTTGTAAAATATTATGAATGACCTTTCACATGGTTAATAACATATGAATTTTTATTTTTCATGATCTTTGATATATTTATAATTAACCATCACACTAATGGTGTGTTAAATTGTAGAATACATCCAAATAGAGTGTTGTAAAATAGTATGGATAACATATCATATGGATGATCTTTCATATAATTCATAACAAGTGACTCTTTATTTTTCATGATTTTTGATATATTCTATAACCATTATACTAATAATGTGTTGAATTGCAACATTAAATCTGAGATACAAGTGCAATTTGTCATGCTGACTCTGATCAAGTCAAAATGCTCCATACCAAGGTCGAAAGACCCAAGTGGGAATGTGACAATGCTGCTTTTACGTTGGATAATACCGGGTTACGAAACCCAGGTCATGATTGAAGGAGACAATGATCACCTTCATCAATGCTGACTTAATAAAACATTAAGTTAAAACAAATATGCGTCATGGAGAATGACAAAAATCGGAATCCGTGTGATATGCTTTGGCCCTAGCTAGGTCAATAAATAAGAACTCGAGAGATGTATATCCGAGTTGCAAACATAACCCATCTCAGATGAAGGATATCTGAATTATGGATATAATCCATCTCGGATAGAGGAAAATCTCAACAAGGTATGGAGTACTTGGAAAATTATCTAAGTTACAAACCTAAATAACAGTTATGCAGAATCTGCTTATCAAATCAAAAAAGTGTCAAATGCTTAGAAGTGTTGAAAAATGCTAAAGACCTTAAGCAACCCAGCAAACCGATAAACCTGAAAACTTAGAAAAATATATCTAAGTTATCAGGGAGTCATGAAATATGAAATGCAAGATGCGAGTCGTAACACTCCGTGTATACCCGGTTTGTTATTATGTCATCGTATTAAGCAACGCTTAATAAAAAATGCGGAATAACTTTTTCTTTCATTCAATTATGACGTCATTATCATTAATCAAGTTGATTACTTAATTCATTTTCAAAAGATTGCCTGTATGTAATTGCAAATAAACAACTAACCGAAATTTCTCATAATATAGATAGTGTGTCTCTAATCACGGAACTACAATACGTAGAGAGGACATAATCGTGATGGATTATACAACACCAAACTAAAATCATAACATAATAAACGTGGCATGGACAATCCTCATACTCATCAAATAAGACAACAAAGCCCAAACATAATTATACTGGTACCTAGATAATGGATCGACATAACGACAACGATAAAAAAATAAAGATGATAACACCGTAGATGCATAAGGAAAATGATAGCCCTTTAGGGGGCGTTTGTATGGAATTTTTTTTTAGAATAGTAGGGAAATGTAATAGATAGAGAAATGATTGGAAAGATGGATAAAGTGAAATAGGTAGAAAAATGTAAAAAAAAGTTGTTTGGTGGGGGAAAATTTTACTGGAAAAATTAGGTAGCTTTATGAAATCAACAGTGCATTAAAGGTGAGATAAAAAATCCCACCTTCAAATTGGATTTTTGAACATGATAAACTTATTTCCTGGATAGATGAGTTTTTGGAGAAATATGTTGAAACAAACATGATATTTCTAAAAGCCATACTTGAGGAAGATGGATATCCTCCAAAAACCCTCCCAACCAAACACCACCTTAAGACTGCCACACAATCTGCAAAGGTAATAAAAGGTAATCATATATTGAAGGAGTAATACAAAAAATAGAATTCCAATTTGATGTCTATTATACTTACATCATCTCGTCCCATTTGATCAAAGGTCAACTGATAGTGATAGAGGTCATGTCGAGGGATATTTTTATTTATTTATTTTTTTAAAAAAATAACGTTCATAAACTTCACCAACACTTTTGATGAGGCAGGTTCAAAAGATCGCGGCATCAGTTTAAACTAATAGCCTACACTTTTGATTTTTTTTTTTGTATAGCCTTTTAAGTATTTAACCTAATATAGTGTTACAAATCCAGCCTTCCCAATGTGTTGTAATACATTCAATCTATCAACTGATTAAACTGAACCAAAATTAACCAAATACCATCATCATTAAATGAAGAGGAAAATGTTTATCCTTTTAAATGATATAATTTATATCATTTCACTTTCACAAATATGTGGGACCCGCAGTTTTATTTTTTTTGCCAATTCTCTCTCCTCATTTATCTATTTCTTTCTCTCTCTTAAAATAACACAACTTTACATCCTTTTAAATGACACGTATTTTTCCCATAAATGAACTATAAACCAACAAATAACATAGAAAATATAATCTAATATCACCATATATCTCGTCCAAAGTGATAATCTGGATGGTTGGGGAGTGGCATGCCCGGTGAGATAGGGGGAATCGACTCCAAGCCCATAATTGCAAAAGCGTGGTGCAACTACCCATGTCCTTCACTATGAAGGCGACCATGTTGGAGGAATTGTCGTACAACAAGGATCCCCATTTGAGAAGCAGAAAATATGCACGAGTTAGAAGAGCTCTTGCACAAGCTTACCAACATTAATGTTGTCCTTACAAGTGCATGATCAATCTAAAATATAGAAAATAAAGGGAAAAGTTCCCTCTGGTTTACTTCAGAATCATCTATGCCTCTGTGATTTTTTTACCACACAATATCCTTACGTGCTTTGTAAAAAATAAAAAATCACGGGGGCATATATGATAAAAAAACATATCCTTTTGTAAATTACAGGGACATATGTGATAAAAAAATCAGTGTTTACTACACATCTTGGTTTAAATCCAGCCACTTTTCACCAAAAAAAAAAAAAAAAACCTGCCACTCCCTTGAACTGGGCTAAAGCACCATTTTAAAATTTTTGGGCAAAAGAATTACCCGGTTAAAGTTGATTGGATAAATTTTTCCAAAGTAATGTAGTCAAACATGTCACCTATGCTGACGGGACTAGTCCCGTCATTGATACTGACGGGACTCGTACCACGTCAGCGCCACGTAGGCAGTCCAATTACGGTAAAACTTCGGAAGACCATAACTTGTGACTCGGGTTTCCAAATCAGATGAATTTTTTTTATTTCACATAACTTTTCGAGATCTACACAATGACACCTCATTTGACATATTTTATCTTCCACAAACATAGTTTGAATTTGTAATAATTGTACCACAATCACAAGAACGTTTATCCAGAAGATCTTTAAACTATGTTTGTGGAAGATAAAATATGTCAAATGAGGTGTCATTGCATAGATCTCGGAAAATTATGTGAAATAAAAAAAAAATCATCTGATTTGGATATCCGAGTCAAAAGTTATGGCCTTTCGAAGCTTTACGGTAATTAGACTGCTTACGTGGCGCTGACGTGACACGAGTCCCGTCAGTATCAGTGACGGGATTAGTCCCGTCAGCGTAGGTGACATGTTTGACTGTATTACTTTGAAAAAACTTATCCAATCAACTTTGGCCGGTCATTTCTTTTATCCAAAAACTTTAAAATTGTGCTTTTTCCCTTAAACCGCGATCAAAGCGGTTAAACTCAGACGTCATATCATTAATTACAAAATTTTAAACAATTAATTACTATGTAAATTTTTACAATTTTTTAACATAATTCATTTCACACTTTAACGATTTAAATATTCATTACATATTAACCATTTACCATCATATAATAGACAAAATAAATAATATTGATTAAATAATCACTATATAAATTATTTTTTAGATCGTAAACATAATTATTTTTTAAAATTTCAATGTCTAACTTAATATCGCTATATTATTTATTATCTTAATATCACTATAGTCTACAGAACTTAAATATAATCATTGTTAATACTATATTATGTAATAACTTAATATCTTTACCCGAAAAACAACTTAAACTACTTTAATGTCATTACATAATTTACACTACGTAAACCTAACTATAATAAATACTCTCATATCATTCCCCATCATTTAAATGATAAAATAAAATAATTTAAATAAATAAATTAATGAATACTTATTCGAAATAGAACTCCTAAATCACAGAAAGTGAAATTGTTGAGAGGGAAAATCCAGATAGAGACAAAAATGGTGAAGGGGTGTGTGCGAGATTTAGGGTATCTTTTCATAATTTTTTATTTTTAATTTTTGTTCCTAGAAAATAGAAATGGATCTTGACAACATCAATTTATTTTTTTTCTCCCAGAAAGAACCAATTCAGTTTTTGTGCCGAAGAATAGAGAAAAGAGCAAAAAATTTATGTTTTATTATTCTGTGCACAAAATGAGAAATATTTGACTCTCTCAATCACTCACCATTATTACCATCATCACCACATTTGTCTCATCAATCACTCACCACCACCACCATCATCACCATCCCGACACGACCACCACCACTGTCACAACCACCACCACTACCATCATCATTACTACCACCACCGTCACCAACATTGCCGTAACCATTGCCGTCACCACCATGCCATCACTATACCACCACCACTACCATCACTATCGCCACCATTACTACCACCACCACTATGCCATAACCACCACCATCACACCATATGAAAAGTAAACTGATGTATCAATTTTTTTTTTATACTTAATAGGAATGATTTTTTTATTATATTATTTATTGTGTTATCAAACGTAATTCTTGTTATCGGAATAAAGGCAGAACATGTTATCAAACACATTTTTTTTTTCTCATAAACTATGACAAGGCACGGAAATAAAAAAAAAAATTGTTTCTATTCAGAAATAATGTCAGGAAACAAAATCTTTATCATGTACACCATTTATTAGAAGGTAAAAGAGAAATGAAAAATATTGATTTAATTGATTGAGTAATTGATTTGTACACATGAGACTCTTATATAGAAGAGCATAACTAGAAAAAAGAGAGAGAAAGATATAAAATATCTCAATTAAAATAAAATAAAATATTTATATCTCTAATACCTTTAACCAATATGATTTTAGTGCGGGACTGCATTACTTTGATACATAATTTAAAAATCGCATTAAAATGTAAATGTTTTTAATAAACCGAATTAGTACGGGAAAAAGGCCAACGATTATAGGTTTATTGAGTAATCGGTCCGTTGAATACACCGATGAAATTACGAAATGAGAAGGAGTAAAAATCATCCGATTCAATCCCTTCAATTTGATCATATAATCATCCATTCGGTTTTAATTTTTTTTCAAATCCGATCTGATCCAATCCAATTTTTTTCGGTGTGGATTGGATCGGTTTTCGATTTTTTGAAAATCCTAAAATCTATTTCATGATTATTGTGCCAATAACATCTTTTGTATATATTGACTTTATAATTTTTTTTTGAAATACAAAAGCATTAGTAAATTATATTGTTTTTGACAATGAGATATGAAACTCCACGAAAATAAAATTTTGTTGATGAGTTGTGACTAGATTTTTTTTTTCTTGGGTTAACGAGTCTTGTGTTTAGAAATTTTTAGGCTATGATTAGGGAAAGATCCAAGTACGTAGAAATTTTTAGGCTATGATTATGGAAAGATCCAATGGATTGAGATCCAAAAACCGATCCAATCAATTAAAATTTACGGTTTTTAATCGGTTTTCGGTTTATTCGGTTATTAATGAAATTAATAAAACCTTAGAAAATTGCGTATAGTTTCCACAAACCCATTGATAAAATCGTAAGAGTATATCCTATATGATCTTGATTTCTGATCAAAAGGAACATTGCTTGATTCTCTTCCTTTCACCATTTTTCACCAACAAAGTCCTACTTTTTGGTGGGCCTATAAAGTGCACAAAGCCATAGTATATCATTTTCACCGCTCAAATTACAACATACATGCCATGCACATCACATACATGTGAACGGGACATGTAAGTATTTATGTTCCCTGCTAAAAATCAACCTCATTAAGAAAAAGAAAAGAGGATAAGCAGTGATTTTTCTTAATCTTAGATATCTCAAAAAGAGGAAAAGCAAAGGGGTTGCCTTTGTAAAAGTCATTGCTTGAATACACTCCCAACTTGAGGTCCCAACAAAAGTTAGAGCAGAGCCCCCAGTGATGATTTCACATGTCCACAATGGTGGTGGCTCCCTTTCCCTCATGATTCACTTTCTGTAGCAGCTTTCACATACACAGAGTGAGAGTGAGGAATCTGTATATGTGAAAGAAAAGAGAAATAAAGAAAAAACAAAAAAAAACAAAAAAAGTTGCAAGGGCTAATGTCTAGTCATTAGTAGAGAGAATGAAGGGTTTCCATTTTCTCATGCGATAAGAGAAAATTTTCTCATGTCGTAGATAACATTTTATGTGGGACATACATCTATTAAGAAAGGGTTTTATAATTCTCATTCAATATGAGAATTCAAATTTTCCTACACATCCTTCGATTTTCGTGCTGACATGGGTTCTACATACAATTTTTTCTAACACATGGGTCCCACATGCTTTTTATCTCTACAACATGAGATTTCAATTCTCCTTCAACATGAGAATTATAAAATCCATTAAGAAAATAAAAAAGTAAAAGAAAATATTGCACAAAAATTGAAGGGTTATTAGCAGGAGAAAACAAATCTCCTACGACATTAGAAAATGTTTTCCCGAGAATGAATCATTTCTAGTCTTCAAATTGATTAAAAGGATTCTTTGGATCCTCCTCACTAGCTGTGCTATATAAAAGGGTAACCCTCCCCATTAGTACCCAATGGGGCAAATGACCTTTTCTATGATTCTTTTGACTATGGCGAGGGTTACCCTAGGAATGTTTGACTGCCCATTTTATATATATACACATATATTCCTTCTTTAGGTTAAGTAGATACTTTGTGTGCATCACTTTTGCACAATAACGTTATAACTTCCGGTTCCACAATAATTGCTTTTACACATACTTTTAGCAGCTAATAAAAGGCTAGCTTATAAATACAATAGTTAATGACCACATGCATCTTATAAGTAAAATATATATAATACAATAATATGTGACGTTACTAACACTAGCAAAATTCAGATCGTTCATATACATGCTTTGCTTAATAGCACTTAACAAACATTGGGTCCAAATCCCACAAACCCATTAGCTCCATCAACTGAAATTTCAATCCCTTCTTGCTGGATGTTCCCAATAATGGAAAGCCCTGAAGGAGAAGGAGCAAATGCAAAGCAGAAAGTCCCCACATCATCCACCGGAATTAAAAAGTTTGTAGCAGGTAGGGTCAGGATAGGCCCACCCGAGAAATAGAAGGATGCGGTTGGAACCCGAACCGTCACAAACCCGAATAAGTCATAGCAAGTGTCAAAAATGGATACTCCGGATGCTCGGGGCAGGTTTGTGGTTTGGGCAATAAAAGCATCCCGGAATGCATCATAAGCCACCGTGGGAAGCCTTGTCACGGCGGTGCCGGTATCCATAACAACCCCTCCGCCACCCAATTCGGTTAGCCTAAAAACATCTTCGGGTATGGGTACCTTTATGCCCCCAACTCCAAGACCCGAGAGCCCGACGTAGTAAAAACTCGGTGCTCCCGGGTTATGGATCAGAGGAACCCATGCAGCGCCCACGGGCATGGCTTCTCGTCCGAATTCAAGTGACCCAGATGATTCGGTGCCCCGACTCACTAAACAATAACTAAATGCACCACCAGTTTGGCCACCCAATTGGCCAACAAAAGACATGGACCCACCTCCAAGGCCCAACAACCCGGCTGCTCCGACAAACATGCCCTGGTTCCGATGCCCGCACCCGATTGCCACATTTCGGATCACGGTTCGCCCGAATGTAAGTGTCTCAAGGGCAAGTGTCCCTTTGGTGTAGGACCCATCCCCATAAGAAACCTCATAACGGCACCTCCCCTCATGGCAGCCAGCATTCTCCAGGCGGCTGCAGACGGTGGAGCCACAAGAAACGCCGGCGTAAGATGTGGAATCTGCCGGGTTGAAAACCGGGTCGGATTGGCGGTAACATTGGGTACAGGGTTGACATTGGACCCATATAATGTCACTACCGGAGTCAATAACCACGAATTGGTTTCTTGGGGGGCTACCAACACTTATTCTAACAAAATACTCTCCACTCCCTTGCTCCATACCCGAAACCACATCCGACCCGAATGCCTCTGCCTCATAGCTGGTTTCTCCGGCGCCGCCGGCGGTGATGCGGCGGATGAGGGCGGAGACCCTTTTGGCATCTCTCTTCATTCGTGCATTGAAACGGCTGCGATGATCGTGGAAAGTCTTAAAGGTAGTGATTTTATCTCTGTGAAGTAGATTCAGTTTCCATTTTCCTGATCCTTCACTCTCAGTGTTGGCTTTTTGTTGTTCATCCAAGTGTTGGGGTTGTTTGGGTATTTGGGTTGGCTTATGCTTTATTTTCGTTTCTGCAATGGCTTTTTTCACGTTCAGCTGCTGGAAATGAGGGTATGAAAGTTTGTGGGATGGTGATGAAGTTGGAGTGGAAGTGGAAGTGGTGAGAAGGATCAACAGAAGCAGCAGGACCATGACAATGGTGGCTTGTAGTGGCACAAACTTTGTGGATGACATGGTTGTTGGTGTGTTTGGGTTAGGCTTGGCAACTGGGGTTTTCAATTGGGATTAGATGGAGGGTGGGGTGAGGAGGAATTTATTAGGTTGGGTTTTGGGAATGTGTAGAACTGTTGAAGGAAAAAGGTTCATACTTGAGAGGGTACTGTGGAAATAATTGAATGGTGTGAAGTTTCTGTTTTCGTAGTTTAGCGTTTGGAATAATTTAACTTTGAGAGGGCGAGTGGAAACGCTCCTAAATCTTTTTTTGGACTCAAGAGTGGTGATGATATTTCCACCAAAGGGTAGATTGAGTTGTGGTGTTTTCCAGCAAGATGGAAAGGTAGGTGGTTGCACATAATTTTTTTAAGAGATTTGATATTTTAAATCATGCTCATTAACTTTTGATTTGGTTTTTGTACACTGATTGTGCATGTTTTGTCTTTATCTGCTTTCTTCTTTCACCTGCTGTTTACTTAGACATAGTGTATATTAGAAATGCTCAATGGCCAAATGAATGTTAATTTGCACCTCATTTTTACTTTTATTTCAATGTTGTCTTTCATTGACTCCATGGTGTGTAGTAATAAAATTAAAATTAACTTTTAGCATGCTTTTAAAGAAAAAGGGAGCATGAATAAATGGTTTTAAAAATAGCCAAAATTTACTTTTTTCTGTCAAATTTTTTTCTTCTCCTATGATGTGTAATGCTCTTATTGATAAGATGTACTGAATCTAGGTACAACAGTAGTACCAAAGATTTATTCCCTTGGAGGGGAAGAAGGTGGGACCAGTTATTGTGTGACTTTTGGTCATGCCAATATGATCTGTTTAATAGGAAGAGAAAGGAGAATAGTAATACTGTTTTGTGGGGAAGAAAATAATGGAGGAGACTGACACTTGTTATTGATCGTATTTGATTAGATGCGATAAAGTTGCAAGAAATTTCCTTGTTAGATCAGTAAAAAGGAAGAAACAAAAGGTAGAGTTGAATGTATTATTCATTCGCAAAATTAGCTATACATATTACAGAGAAAAACATTGAGATTAACTCTTCTTTTCTTAATATTCTTCTCTATGATCTCCAGACATTTTTCAAGAAATCAACTTTAATAATAGATTCTTTTCAGAAAAGAAACCTCCAAGTTAGTATTTCTGATGAAATGGATATTAAGGGTGTGTTTGAAAGTGTTTTAGTTTTTTTGTTTTCAAAAACTGTTTTGAATATAATTTTAAAAATTATTCAAAAAAATCTATTAGTTAAATTAAAGTTATATTATTACAAAAATGCCATTAATGAAGTTTTAGAATTACCAAAATGCCACCATAAAGTAATTGTTTTGAGTATTAATTTTGAAATTGCCATTAATGAATTTGATATTTACAATTTTGCCACCGCCTAAATGCAAAAAACTGAAAATAGCGCCCGA
Organism: Gastrolobium villosum; assembly: GCA_032173675.1. NCBI lineage: Eukaryota > Viridiplantae > Streptophyta > Magnoliopsida > Fabales > Fabaceae > Gastrolobium > Gastrolobium villosum. Next base: position 213,044 of record JAVKPL010007658.1, read on the forward strand.
GAACAGCAGAAGGATGTTTTGGTTTTCTGGTTTTTAAAACTTAAAAAGAGTGATTGTTTTGGGAAGCATTCTTCAGAACATCCGTTACCAAACAAGTTTTTTCATTTTTTTGTTTTTAAAAACAAAAAATTGTTTTACAAAATAGTTATCAATCAGACCCTAAGTTTCCTAAAAGATACTGTTATTCAATCTATTGGTTATATTATTAAATTATCCTGTAAAAACCCGCAATACAAGCTACATAAGTAGAACTCTGTAAAATGTCTATACGAGCTTCTTCATTTCTAGTACAAATTATCCATAACTAATAAATTTAGTTGATTTACAGTGTACTGTGCTTTTTTAATTGCATTAACAGTACAAGAATGTGAAACTATGTTGGTTGGAGGTGATTTGATATACATAAGAAGACATAGGAATTATTAGTTTTGGTATACAGACTTTTATATCACTGATTTTCATAAAGTAGAAAAAAATGTGGATTCCGCGTATCAATTTATTTGTTGGATACTGTAGTCCGTGTGCATCTTTTTTATAGGCACTCATGCAATATCACACTATTCGTTTCCCTTATTTTGATCTCTTTTCTTTATTTACACTTATTACTAAGAGGGAATTGGAGGAACTTAATTGTTTATTGACTAGGATATGCATGCGGTAGCTTTCCGAATAAATTTTTGGTGCTATTGCTTTGGGAAATATCTTCAATACTAGTACTGAAAAATTGCATCATTTATTTAATTTGGAAATAATAATATATATTTTTTATTATTTTACCCTTATTACTAAAGGTTATTTTTTAAACCATCACCTTAATTGTTTATTGACTAGGATATGCATGCGCCAGCTTTGCACGTTCACAATCTGCCTTTGAAATAGGAAGTCCCTAATCCAATAGGTTCCTTCAGTAGCGTGAAGCTTCAAAAGTGAAAGAAAGACTTTGAGTTTTTAATGAGAATATTATGGAATATTGATTGCATTGTGTTAGCCTTTTTAATGGGAATCTTTCAATGGGCTTTGGGTACAATACAACATTAAAGAAAAAGATGGAAAATGAAGGACTCACCCACCCATATCAGGCATTAGCAAAAGTGATGATCTTTGAATTAACCTTTAGTTCCACAAAAATTATGCCTTTGGATACATAATCTCTCTACAGCACGTAATAATATGATTCCAGCAAATATTGGTGATGTTGCTGTGGTTAAAGGCACGCACGCGTGATGTGAAGGGCAGTTGGACATAGGACATTATATTTATATATACTGGGAGGGGGTTATATTTACAAACACTTATAAACTACACTATGTTCTTCCGGGAGAATATTATGTTACATTATGTTCTCCCGGGAGAATATTATGTTACACTATGTTCTCCCAGGAGAACATAGTATAATTTGCAAAAATTTGTAAAAAAAGTTTGTAAACAGATCCTTCCCCTATATATATACCAGACACAAAGAAATGTGGTGAATTAGAACAGTGATAAAACTGTTTTTTTATAATTGAAAGTTCATGAGTTCAAATACAAGAAATAGTCTCTTTGTAATTATGCAAGGATAAAGTTGCATATAAGAATTGCCTTCATCCCATACTCGTTAGTTGGGTTCAATGGGGAGTGATTTTTTATTTCTTTTATATACCAAACACAGAATTACATTTGTTCTACGAAGAGGGATATTCTTACTACCAAAATTTTCTACTACCAACTTACTACCTATCTAATGGGGAGTAAAAATTTTTTATTTTTTTTATATACTAAACACACAGAATTACATTTGTTCTACAATCATATGTATGTGCATGTCCATATATACATACAATACAATAATTGAACAACATGTATGAGTGAGCTTTAGATCAGCACAAGCACAATCATGGTCATTCAGGGGAACATGTAACTCTGCATTTTCAGTTTTCAAGACCTTTGTTATTGTAATCCATCAGAGCCCAACAATGAGAGTTTTTCAGTGGAATCCTGGGACAAAAGGTAGAAAGACGACAACAACATAGGTTATTTTTTGTACTACAAATCTTCTCAGACTTTAATGGTTTAAACTCCTAAACTCCCTTCTCATCTATTGAATCATAAATATTTAATCAATTAAGCAATGAATCTCCTGAAATCATGATGACTATTATGTTATATGTATGGCTAAATTGATAAATATAATGAAAAAGCATTTATACAAAAAACATTACATATTTCGATTAGGAAAATTAAAAGGGATACATCATGAATAGTGATTCATCATTGCTGGACATGGGGGAAATTTCAAATGCAATTCTTGCATTTACTAGCAAGAGCTTGTTTGGACTTTCTTGTTTCTATATTCCTTCGCTATTTGTGAGGTATTGACTAGTTACTTTACATTATATATATGTTGGCTGAAAAGTGATGTTACTTTTCTTGCCAAACCATGCTTCTAACGTGATTCATTGATAAACCATAGGCTAAAAATGTATCAAAGTTCACATCACCTTTTTCAATAATTTAGTGGATTGTTAGTTTAAAAGTAAACTGTTTCCTTTTGCACAATCGATATTATTAAAAAAAAATTCTCAAATGGCGGCTGAGCTCATCCACAATATTTGGCAGCTAATATATTGATTACAAAGAAAGGAAATATAGGTGTCGGGCAAAACTTTCTCTTGCTTTTTTTCTTTTCACTGGTAAATGGGTTAGGATTAATGAAGCATAGAGTAAACCACATCAGAAATAACTTGAAATTTTACTGAAGCTATATTTAATTTCATCTTTTTGAAAAGTGTAATATCCCGAGCGCTGACGAGAGAGGGTGAGGGTGGTAACATCGCCGGTGCAAAGAGGAAATTCCACCACAAAGAAAGTGGGAGGCGGTGAGATTTCGAAAGTTCTGATATCATGTCAAAGAACCTTGGGATACACCACCCCAAAAGCTAGGGAGTGCCGAAGGCCTTATAAAGGACACCCAACAAGAGAGGGACTTATATCTCAAACACTGTGCAGGTATCGAGTTCGAGCCCTGGGAATAATTTGGGATAGCTTATAAGAATTAATTCGGTTACCTATACTAACAAGATGCATTAGTTTTCGATTACGGCTGCCCGGAACCTTGGAAGAATTCAAAAAAAGAAAGGAAATCTAGGTTTGTGGCAAAACTTTCTCTTCCTTTTTTCATTTAACTGGTAAATGGGTTAGGATTAATAAAGCATAGAGTAAAAAACCACATCAGAAATAAGTTGAAATTTTACTGAAGCTATATTTCATCTTTTTTAAAAGATTTGGTTTAAAAAAGATTTTGGGATTGAATTTCAATGGTTGTTGTCATTCATGTGTAACATTTAAGCTTAAAACTATGAAATGCAACCTGATGGATGACACACCCAATTAAAATGTCATAAAATTTTGGTATAATGATATATGTAAACAATGAACAGAAGCACATAGCTAGAGTGTGAGAAGGGGCAAGTGGGACAAGATACGAAGGATATTCAATTTTGCTAATGCTGATTAATACGACAAGACCAACCATGAAAGATATAATTGATAAATATGAGAGAATAGTGGGGTTGCCACAAACATAATATAAAATTAGAGCTTTGGAAATGAGTAAGAACATGCACGACTTCTAAATAATTGAGCCATTATTACCACCTAAAAGTTGCACTTATATTTTAATAGAACTAGGAATAATTATTCTCTTTTTGTGCCCCCATTTCCTTGTCCCTCATATCTAAATGCACGGAATATAAGCTATTTATCACGAGTTAAAAGTTTAAGTATGTCAATTTTAAAAAATTGATGTTAAATATGTATTTTGCATTAGAATTTTTTTTAATAATTTCATAATTATTTTCTGCTTGTTTACAGGCTTTGTTTGTGGTTTTAATTTAGATATAGATAGCTAAAACTTACGTTGGATTCATGCTTCTATCTTCAAAGTCTTGCAATGAAGGATCAACTCTTGTTTCAGAAGAGGGGAAAAAAGAAGAAGTAAAAACGAGCTCAGCAAACCAAAAGCAGTTCATAGAATATTTGAACCGCTTAATAATTCGTTTATTCTGATAAACTGTCGTTATCCAAAATCTCTGGAGATTATTGTCGAAAAAGATAATGTGGTATTTTTTGTTGGCTTTATTAGAGGGAATAATAGGTTTCAGTGGACATAAAACCATTATAAAATGAATCATTATTAACTTTCTTCCCTATCATGAAATAAAAGTCACTACAATGAATCACATATTCTTGTATCTAGCTAGTTATTGTTTTATATCAGATAATTTGAATTAGTATGGTACCAATATATATATTTTGAGTGCTCGCATGCCTGTCATAATGCTTCATCTTTTAGGTATCTTCCTCCATCAACTCACAACTAGCAAATGTATGTTAATAAAATCAAACTATAGCCATTATCAATTGAATTATCGTAGTTCTTGTTTCTCTTCTCATCAAGGTCTGAATTCTTTCTATTCCCAAGCAAATGAGTCCATAAAAAACACATGAATCTTTACTAGATTCGCGCTTTGAAGAAGTGTCACAATATTCACAAACTAGGGCTCTGTTTGATTAGTATTTTCAAAAACGATTTTTTAGTTTTCAGAAAAAAATAAATAAAAAAACTCGTTTGATAAGTCCTGTTTTGAAAAAAATATTTTAAAAACTATAACTATTTTTGTGTTTTTAAAATTAAATTTAAAGAACATGTCTGAGTTGTTTTTGTTTTCTGTTTTGGTTTTTAATTTTCAAAACAAAAACAATACAGAGAACAAATGTTTCTATAACTATTCTACAAAATAGTTTTAAGAACAAAAAAAAATCAAAACACAATCAAATAGGTCCATTATAAGCTTTTAGTTCAACAACCACTGATATGTATATTGAACTTCAATTTGTTAGGCAGCAACAAGGGAAATCCAATTAGAAGAGATTATTATACACACATTAAATGAGCCTAAGTAATAAACCCACAATAAAAGGATCCGATACTATATCTCATCATAAAATTTTAAGGGCATTGATTTTATAAGTTTTTTCACTTATGTGTTATGCTGTGAATTTTTTTATCACTCATATTTGATTCCCAACACAATTAGGTACTGTAAATCAATGATTAAGCCGCAGAATTAGGAAGCTGGGTATTTATTCAGAATAGAAAAACAACATATATATGAGTATAAAGATTAATCAAAGAATTCTAGTGGCATGCATATATGGAGCCAAATCAGAGTTCCAACACTTGACAATTGATATTCATATATATATTACACAGTTTCTATGTGATAATTATTGCTCCCCTTACGTGTAGTAGATTTGATGACATACACGTATATTGTTAAATAGAAAGCATAACGTTATGTATAGCTCAGGATTCTAACCACTCATCTTTAGAGTCTTCTTTCAAACAATTATTTCACCTAAACTCTTAAAGGCGCTTAGAATTCATTACATAAATATTAAGACTTTAATTGATAGCCCATGCCCAAAAAACCCCAAAACTCTCAGTAAAATATGATCAAATAAAATATGCACATACATGTACTATATACAAAGGCGGGACTAAGGACCCCCCCCCCCCCCCCCTTATTATACCTCCAATTTTAAGAAATTTTTTTTAATATATATATATATAAAATATAATTTTGTTAATATTATTAAATTATTTGTTTTAAAAATTGTACGGTATAAAATTACTCGTCATTATATATTAGATATCATATATATTCAATCTTTTTTTATTTTATGGCTATTCCTCTATCAATTTTAACAAATTTTTTTTATTTCTATTGCTATTCTCTATCAATTTTAACAAACCCTCGTGGCCTCATCTGTATCCCAATGAAAAAAATTCTCTCACAATTTTAATAAATCTTCTCAGCTCAAGTCTCTCATTATCTCTATTTTTTTTATGAAATTAACAATGCTACTATTATTTGATTGTTTTGTTTCAAAATCCGTTCAACAGGGAAATCCAATGTTTTGAATGTTTTATACACACATTATCTTCCAAGGATTAACATTTTTTTTATACCGACCTTCGGTGCATTAATTTTAGATAAATAAACTCATTATACGAATCTTTTTTAATTTATTGGTTCATACGTGTTTTGGTTTTTTATTTATTTATTTGTCCAACACAATTTATTCTTTCAATTTGAAAAGTAATCCTCAATAAAACATTAAATCATATATAACACGTAGAGAAGAGTCAAATGAAGTGATCTTATATTAGCTTACCACATTTTTGCTCTCTTTTCATTTGCATAATTGTGTTTCATATATATATATATATATATATATATATATATATATATATATATATATATAAGACTCACTTTTTGGGACAACTTGGTTGTAGTTTTTTATTTTATTTTTCAAAAAATATGTAGTTAAAATCATTGTTTAAGTTAAGGCATTTTTTTTTAATTATTATTTTAAACTACTTTTTATGTCTTCCCGAGCAATAATACATTTTTATCAATCTTTCAAATGTTGTTAAATATTAATATTTTGGTAAGAAATTAACAAAATGAGTTCCTACGAGGTCAATAGGTAAAAAAATACTAATATTATGTAAAACAAAAAATTAATTTTCGCCCCCCTCCTCTAATCCTGGCTCCGCCACTGACTATATATATATAACACGGATACAAATTTGGGGCACGAATTAACATAAGATTAACATAAAACCACAAATCTTAAATTAGAACAAAAATATTCATATTTAATAAGTTACTTTTAATATTTATTTCATTCAGTAAAATACTACCATTTATCTAATCATTATGGTATTTTATTTGTATTATTATAAAATATCAATAAATAGTTGACAAATATAGACAATAATTATCCCAAAGTATTGAAGAAGTATTCGCTACGATGTACGAATTAAATACCAATACAACAAACATTTTGTAGTATATATACGTTCTTCTTAAATACTAGATATATCTTTCATCATTCCCTAGTAATATAATAGCACGTCACAAAGCAAGCTTTTAAACAAATTATCATCATTGGGCATAGGGGTGACAATTTAGGTCATATTTGTAATTTGCATCGACACTTAATTAACATCTTTTTTAAATAATTTGCAAATACAGAATTAATTTCACCTTCATTTGATAAAAAAAAAAAAAAGGTTTTGGAGAAGATAACTTCTCATTATATAACATGCATTGTTGAAGAAAAGAAAAAAGTGATATTATAACTCGTGCCTAGGTACGTACGTACCATGTTTCAAACAAAAGATCTACCTCGTGCTAAAGCAGTTAATAATATACAAGGTATGATACGAGAGACCTGAATGTACAAACATCAATGGAATGATCGAAAAGCGCAGTAAGCTTAAAATGATCAAAATATGCCATTTCGTCCGTATTATTGTAATGTGCACATCAATGGCAGTGTGAATGGTACCACTTTTAACTCGTGTCGTGGTAGGCCATCGTACTTAACTAATAATTTTGTCCCATTCGGCAGAGCCAACTGAAAAATAATAATAATAATCATGAGATGCCCTTTTCTCTGCTTGGACCAAGAAACTCATCTTCTGGATGCTGAAGCTCGTGATTTAAGTAGTCAATGGTGTTGATTTAAAATCAATCATGTCCTTAATCGTATCAGAATTATAATCTCTTTCGGCAGCAAGATTACAATTCTTTTTTAATAGGATAAGAACAAGTACACGATAGGATATGCTGTCTACATTTTTTTCTTTGATTGTTTAAGGTTATGTTTGATTACTGTTCTTAAAAATAATTTTTTAGTTTTCAGAATAAAAAAATAAAAAAAACCCATTTGTTAAAATCTGTTTTGTAAAAAAATATTTAAAAAGTGTAACTGTTTTTTGTTTTTTTGTTTGTTTTCACAAAATTTGTTAATATCACACAATTTTTTTTTTAAAAAAGTTTTTTATTGCCTTTTTAACTTTTAAAACAAAAAAAACACCGAAAATACTTGTTTCCATAATTATTCTACAAAACAGTTTTAAGAACAAAAAAATCAAAACACAATTAAACAGACCCTAAATCTCCTGAACTATTCCTTCAATATTTTTTAAACATCATCTAAAGAGAAAAAAGAATAAAGGACAAAAAATTTCAGTGAAATATTATGTCATTCAACTCAAATAATGAAACATTCATATCAATAATGTCATGCACGAGTCCAGTTTGGGGCATCACAAAATTTGTTAATATCACACAATTTTTTTTTTAAAAAAGTTTTTTATTGCCTATTGTGTGGACAAAAAGAGATTTCAATTATGCCAATAATCTTATAATTTACGGCTTCGTTAACAAATATTAAATCTAGTGTTTAGATTTTGATAAATCTAATTGCTTACTTTAATGTACTTTTCTCTATCCCTTACGGATTTGAATCTTCCTTGTAACTAAATAATTATGAATTTTGTCAAGCATGTGCCAATCAAACCTCAATCGTCTTCTAGATCATTTCATCCATAAATATTTAGATCTTCATGCATGATAAAGGGTAACAATCTAGTGACGGCCTAGAATTTTAAGGGTAACAATCCGTTGTTACCATTAAGTCCGGCACATCGCAGCTTACCTTGCCCATGCATGAAATGTAACACCCTGCATCCTGTTCTATGTGCAGAAATCTATCATATCAACGCAGAAGAAAAATACAGCAAAAGGGTTGCTATAATTTTTAACATAAAGGTCCACTAACCCAGAATATTTAATTAGTTCTAAAATAGTTTAACTATATATAGTTTAACAAAACACAAGAAAATTCAAATGAAACATAGTTCCCACAATAAAAGCCTTAGAAAAGACACCAACAAAATATCAATTGGTTGACCCAACTGTATATGCTAACAAGCTCGTCAGTTGCTCCACAGTAATAATGATCATCTCATAACAGTCTCTTTCACGTAGGATCGACCACCTGAACTGCAATGGCAGGGAAGATCATCAGAATCCAAAAAAACTTACATTATTACCAAATGACCCTAAAAGTGCATAATGGTGAAAGAAAATGTTCAGACTCACGTATATTCAAGGTGAATGTTCATAAACCGGCCATTTTTTTGGCTATGTGACAATGTCACTGATCCTTCAATAAGTTGATCCTGTTTCAGCTCTATTGGATCATATAAGTATATCAAGGTCTGCAAAGTACAATTATAAGATTAAGAGACCAAAATAATAATAGTAATAATATAACAGAAAAAAATGCCACTTTGAGCATGATGGTATAGAGTCATAGAGATTCAAAATGGATACCAGTAGTCCAGCAGTGAAACAACCATAATAAATGTCAACTTACTAGCCCAAATAAAATGAAGATTGAAGGGAATAAATGTCAACATAGTTCAGGGTCCAATTTCATTTCCTTTTTTCTAGATAGTTTATTTTAGAATTATGCCAAATCATGGCTGAAATCATTTACTCACCCTCCAATGAAGTGGATGGTCAGTTGATTATTTATTCTAAAATTATACAGTATATTTTTTTATAAAATATAACAAGGATTTCCTCCACCTCACACTCGCTAGTCAGGTTTAACGGGGAGTGATTTTTCTTTATATTAGGAAAAAATTCACCAATGCCCCCACATATGCCTCTGTGGTTTGCAAAAGGGTATGTTTTTTTATCATATATGCCCCCCTGTGATTTTTTATTTTTTACAAAGCATAGGGACATATGTGATAAAAAAATCACAGGAGCATAAGTGATTCTAAAGCAAATCACAGCGAATTGTTGAAATTTTCCCAATATATTAAGTATATTTTAATGTGTGCTGCATTTCAATGTTGCCTTGGGTCACAAAATTTGCCAGACACCATGGTGCTAGAAGCCCTTGTTAACATTGTGTGGCACAAGCTTATAGTAACACTCAACTACAGAACTCATTACTCATTATTTGCAAAAGGCAACCAGTTTCAGAGATCTCATGCATTTGTTTTCAAATATACTTAACATAAGCACTGACCCAAGACTTCAATGTACACATCTCTGAACAATGAAACTAGGACTACATATTGGAATTGGAAATTAAAAATATATACTGCACCTGATGCCAATGTGTTGGAGGGTCTTCAGGCGAGGTGGATAGGCGCAGTTCTTCATTAGGATTTGTCCGTCTTTTTCTCTGATTATCATCCACTGGATGGTTGTCAACATATGTAGATGAGAACTGAAAATTGATTGGCATTGGTGATAGTATAGGCCCAGTAAATTCAACATCAAACCAAAATGCAAAACCATGTAATGGCGCTGTATAAAACAGAAAATATATATCAGTAAATACCAAAAAAATTGCAAAAATCATTAATTGGAGAAGAATTATTTAGTAAATTGGATGAGAGACTCTAAAACAAAACAAAAAAATATTAGACTAGCAAGCAAGGGGAAGAGGGAAAGTTAGCATCATTGATTTGAACAAGGGGAAGGGAGGATGTTAGCTGTAAACAAAAAAATTAGCAGCAAGACTCAGAAGTAAATACATCAGTGAAATGGAAGGACAAACATAAGAGAGTTACCTTGCATCATTGATTTGAACTTAAAACTTTCTGTTATAGATTCTAGCTCAGGAATTGTAATATAATAACAGTTGATATATTTCACCTGTAATGGTACAAGATCAACTTCTTAAAAAATGACACTGGATTATTAACATGGAGGAAAAACTGAAATACCACAGTGCCACACATAGAGACACAAGCTTTCAGACATATATACAGACACAAATATAAAATTATGATTTCTACAAATAAGACTATCATAGGTAAACTACCACAAGAATAGGTAACTTCCATGAATCACTAAACTAATTTGGCCCAAATTAGTGTGCAAGCCAACATAGGACACCGAACACACCAACTAAACATGAAGCATGTAAGTGTAGAAAATAACATACATTCATCTCGCTTCAAATGGGATATAACCAAACATTTGATCCTATTTCAACACAGAATTCCAAATCACAACTCACAAAAAGAGAAAAAATATACGTATAACCTAGGAAGCGCATACAGCATCTGAAAGTTGCAAACAGAAGTAAAAATTTAAACAGTGACAGTAACATTATTGGACTCACCAAAAGAGGCCATGTCAAAACATTTTCACAAGTAATTGTCTCCACGGAAGGTCCTTCAAATGCACACTGTTTTGCTAACGGCATCATAGCGGACACTGCCCATGATATCAATACAGTTCAATGGTATGATGTCATTGTCATAGGAAAAAATTTCAAAAAAGGAATGCTGCAGAGAAACTGTTTGGCTATAATAAATAAAATGTTGCAGGACAAATAAGACAGTGCAAAACTATTTTCTAAAAGCAGATTATAAAGGAATGTTGCAGAGAAACTGTTTGGCTATAATAAATAAAATGTTGCAGGCCCCATAAAATATTGTATAAAATATTGTGTGTGTAGGAAATTTTTTGTGGTCATGTTAAATGATAGATGATAAACCCTATATTATAATAATAATCATCATGAAGAGTTCATTCAGAAAGACAGTAAATAAGCAAAACTAGTTACCGAGCAATGTACTTACTATCAATTCCATAAACATTGCGCCAAAAGTCAACGCTTTCACTGTATCTGCTAGGATGTGTGAAAGGAGCCATGTACAACTACAAAGGAGCATAGTAAGAGATCAGTATTATCTTCTAAAAGGTATATTAAATCCAGCAATTGCTAAGTCCCCAATAACATTCAAGCAAAAGCTTCATATATAAATACAAATAAAAAAATTAACTCAGATTACAAGTAAAAATTAAACTTCGGTAAGCCATTAGTCTGTCAAAACAACTTTGAAGAAGGGAAATTAACTTTAAATTATTATATATTTATTGACAAAAAAATATACCCTTGCAATTGAAGGAAGAATTAGACCTCCTCGTTTGAGCCAGCGATTTCTGGCAGTGATAACACTTCCAAGCATGCTCTACAAAAAAAGTAAAGTCTTTAAACCAATGTAAATTATAAAGGCAGATGTTCTGTAAAAAGCTGAGAAACTTAAGGTCATGTCACTGTTCTCACTTTAAAATATTTTTATGACAATAAAGACATGGGGTTGTCTTTCTGTTGCTGAACCAATGAATTCTTCAGGGGGTTTCTTTGTCCAATGTTTAATAGGATTTGAGGGTTTCATTGTATTAATGTTTGGTTTCTACTTTGTTTTGTGCAATGGGAAATGGTTTTATTGGTAGTCCTTTCTCCACTTAATTGTTTGTAAACACAGAACTGAATTGTAAGTCTTTCTATATATATATTCCACCCCTAGTGATGGTATGTTTTTTTGTTTCAATTCATCTAATTTTTTAAACTATCAGTTTTGCCCCTCCAGAGTTAATTTTCTGGTTTTCCAGTTCCACAACTAATTTGACAATGTTTTTCAACATTCATCTATAAATATATATATATATATATCTATTCAATCAACCAGAAGAATCCTAATAAGCACCTCATATAGAAGCATATAACCCATCCATTCTGAAATTATAACATCAACCTTTTCACCGAGTTCAAGATCCTGCAGACACCATAACTAAGTAAATAGATGAAGAACGAAACAACTGGTTACTATTAGAAAATATACAAATAGATCAGAAAGCAATATATAAATTTAACAAAAAACATAAATATTGTGGAGAAATATGACTAGAGAGGAAAAACAAGAAAATACAGTGACAGAGGCAGATGTATCTAAATAAACTATGAGGCAGGGAAATTTAATCAGGTTTCTTTACTGTTCTGGATGCTACTCATTTAGGCCCACCAGAGTGTGGGGTGAATATATAAATTTAACAAAAAAAAAAAAAAAAAAAACATAAATATTGTGGAGAAATATGACTAGAGAGTAAAGAGAAGAAAATACAGTGACAGAGGCAGATGTATCTAAATAAACTATGAGGCAGGGAAATTTAATCAGGTTTACATTTACAAATTACAATTATATGAATTGAACAACCCTCCTCCTATTTATTCCAGGAATTGGTTTTCTTGACAGAAAATTAGTAAAGACTGGCATTGAAATCAAGCTGAGTTATCTTCAATTGTCTATCTTTATTCTGGTTTCTTCCTTTCCTCTACCAATCCAAACTCACAAAGAAAGTGCTCACAAGAACATTTCCTATGCTCACACACCTTACATTTAACACCAAAAAGAGTCTCCATATATGTTTTAATCAACACTCATGCGGTGGCTATTATTCTTTTCTTGACTCATATGGAGATGTTGGATGGGAATTCATTACTCTGTCATTTCAATATAAAAATCTCGCAATATAATTAACGAACAAAAATCTCAAAATCTAATTTTGGATCACGTGTCACGTATCCAAAAGGTATAGAACATTGTATTTGTCAAATACCAGGTCAGTAATACATTGATCATCATAATCTAAAATTGAAAATTATAGCAACTCTTTCAGAAATTAAAAAATGCTGGTAAAGTAGCCTACCTCAACTCGTCCATGCAATACAATGACAACATTTGAAAGATTATTTGCTTCAACAACCCTTCTCGCCTGCTTGCACAAAGGGAAAAAAAAAATAAAAAAAAGTTATTTTGAAACCAAGAGCTCAAACTGTGAAGTGCTTTCCACCAAAAAAAGAAAGTAACCGTGGGGGATGGATTTTCTCGTGTGAAAATCTCGCAGAAATCGTAAATTTTTCTGTGTATCTTTTTCTTCATTAATAATTGAACCACATTTATTCAATATATGTGAAAGAAAAAAAAAATGGAAAAAATATTTATCGTCAAGTTAAATGACACAACTTATATCCTTTCACATCGTAAAGAAGTGAAACTCACACCTTTATTTTTTTTCTCAACGAGTCCTCTTTTATTTATCTCTTTCTCCCTCTTAAAATGACACAACTTTACGTCATTCGAGATGACACACACTTACTAAAAAAATAGACAAAATCTCACTCGAGCAATGAAATTTCACAAATCTATCCTCTCTCTCGTACTAGTGTAAAATGTAAAAATGTGTTCAAAGTTGTTGAATTGTAACAAGAATGGTGAATTATTATTATTATTTTTTTAATCATGAATAATCATTTCGATCTAAAACTCAAAAATACAATGAAAAATGATTTAAAAATGGATTTTATATTTCTCATTCAACATAAGAATTGAATTCTCATGTTATAGAGACAAAAAAAACATGTGGGACCCATATGTTAGAAAAAAATTATGTGTAGGATCCATGTTGGCACGAAAATCGAAGGGTGTGTAGGAAAATTCAAATTCTAATGTTAAATGAGAATTATAAAACTCTTTAAAAATATATTTGTCTGTTTCTGTGTTTTCCTAAAAGTTTCTGTTTCATTTTGAACATTTCTAGAAAAAAAATTCTTGAGCAACTCCCTGGCCGGATGAATGTAGTTTGGAAACTTTTATGAGAGACTCTCTGTTTTCTTCCGCCCATCTAGTATTTTAAAGTTTCAATAGAATTAATTATTGTCATTCTTATTGGGCCACTTATTTTCTGGTATGGGCCCAACCTTAAGATATTTGGGCTATTGGAGTTATTGCCTCGGGCTCTTATTCAGAATTAACAGGCAGTTGCAAATAAGCCCATGGTAGCCCAACAAATTCATTGCCCACCCAATTTATTGCAGTCACATGCGTCAATTTTTCATTTGACAAAAAAAAAAAAAAAAACAATGAATACCAAAACTAATCAATGATATAGCCAAAATTAATAATGAAAACTTCGATTTAAGGATGATTAATTACCTGCAGAGCAATGTTGCTTGCTTCAACTGCATACACCTGGCATGACAAGCATTTATTTCACAATGTAGTGCACACCAAATGCCAAAAAATTATACAGTAAGATTTTACCCCAAAGATTAAGGTCAGCGACAACAATTTTTCTACACAATCACTCAAATCAAGATAATAAAATTTGAAAATAAAACAAAAAATAACAGAGAAAAATTCTATAAAGAAAAAAAAAATCAGGCTAGCATTAATACAAGAAGAATTGGCACTCCACTGAAATCTCATGTTATAGAGATAAAAAGTATGTGGGACCCATGTATTAGAAAAAATTATATGTAGGACCCGAAAATTTTTAAGGTAATACCGTGGTACCATTTACTCAGTGGGGAAGACTAATCACAAAAGGAGAGAGAAGATGAAAGTAGAATAAAAAAAAGAAAAATAAAAAAATAAATACAAGTGGCAAATTTTGAAAAGAAGTGGTAGGTGCGACGGTTGTACCAAAAATTTGCTCGTAGGACCCATGTCACCACGGAAATCGAAGGGTGTGTAGGAAGATTGTAATTCTCATGTTAAATGATAATTATAAAATTCATTGTATAATTGATAAAAGGATGCTAAAATTCAATACAATATCAGTACAAAACCTGACTTCAACAACTACAAACTTTAAAAAAAAAAAAAAAAGCCAAACTAAAAAATTAATATGTCAGATCCAGCCATGATGAAGGACCATCCACGAACAGCAATTTTTCTTTTATGTTAAATTAATCTAACAATAATATAGCATCACACATGCGATGATTATTGAATTTTTTTTTATGTCAAAATTATTTTTAAGAAGATTTTGTTTTAAAATTAGAATTATTTTATATTTGGATATAACACTTTTATGTCAAAAAAGTGTTTCTACGTCAAAATTAAAAAGAATTTTTTGTTTACCGAAAAGAAAAAGATTTTTTTTTATATATACAATTATTAAAAAGAATATATAAAAATAAAGCGTCTGGTGTTTGTCATTTTAAATTATATATATATATATATATGGGAGAGATATATATATATATATATATATATACAATTATTAAAAAGAATATATAAAAATAAATCTTGAAAACAAGATTTGGTGGTGGAGAGGATTGAATGGAGGTGGTGGTGACAGTGGTGATGCAAATGGTGACGAAAACGGCGGAGTTAATATGGGGTTGGGTAAATTTTAATTTTAATAAAAATATTTGGCAGTTTAATTTTTAAAAAATAAATTAGAAATTTTGATTTTACAAATTTTTTTTTTTAATATCCATATTCAAAAACTCATTTATTGCCAGAAATAATTTTTTTATATATTAAAAAAAAAAAAAACTCATCCATACACGTGAATGTTCCAACCAAGTGCACCAAAGAAATGCATAAACACTGGCACGGAATTATGGCCAAAACATTTGTATCGAGACACCAACAGGAACTGTTTGAAGGTACGCTCCTCAGAAAATCCAAATAGATTGCTGCAGGACAAACAAAATTTCATGCAATACAGTAATCATTGGTTCAGAACTTAATTAACTGGCACATATATCACACTTGAACCAATCACTTTGGTGAGTATTAGCAATTTGTTTATGAAAGATCTTACCCTCTTTGCACCAGCCTGAGCACAAAATATAGAAAGGATGCCAGTACCACATCCAACATCAAGTACAACCTGAATGCACATCACACCACCCTTTTAGGCAAAAAAATAGAGAAAGGGCCGAAAGACCGACCCAATTCAAATATTCACTTCGTGAGTGTCTGGGTAAAGGAATACTCTAGGCAATCTTTTCTCTACTTTTTGCAGAGAAACCGATTCGAACCCGTGACCTGACACACCGCGGCAAGCAAGCTTACCGCTAAGTCAAGCCGGCCCTTCAGGCAGAAATATAGAGAGAAAAAAAAAAATTAATAAACCAGTTTTTGAAGTTAGCTTAATTACTTTGCCTGAAATAAAAGCCTGATGATGCATGATCGCAGCTTTATATGCCTCCGTCCGCACACGATCCTATGCCAGACAGGGCAAGAAAACAAAGAAAAACAAAACAGAAAATATAGAAACAAAACATGATGTCAGCTTTCCAGTCCAATGTAGAAAAAAATAAAAAAAAAAAAAACTTAAACAGACAACATAAGATTAAATGAAGAATGGAAATGCTGAAATGAGAGAATGCAAGGAAACACTGAAATCAAGAAAACCTTGAGCATCTCTTCATGGACACTGAGGTGAGCGTAATGATCGAAATAGGACTTGTCGAAGTCTATGAGTTGAGTCACCCGAGTTTGTAGTTCGTTTACTTGTTGCTGTCGTTGTCGTTGGTGGTGCTGTTGAGGCTCAGGATTCCTGAATCCAGCAAGGAAACCACGGCTCCGTCGCATGCGGCGGGGTGGCAGTTCCATTATTCTGAGTGGCACTTTACTCTGCTCCCCTGGATTCTGCATTTGTAGCGGTGGATGTTACTTCACGCACTATAACAGCAACTGGTGGTGGTAATGGCTGTTACTGTCTTTGGTCACCGGTGGCGGTGAGGAACACCGGATCAGTCCCCTCTCTTTATCTTTTTAATTCTAATTTCCTACCTTCATTTCCTTTGGAGAGATGTTCATTTTATAAGTGCTCCTTTAATTGTATTTTTTTATTATTATTATGAGTTGCTATTTATTGATGCATTTAATATTTGTTAAATGATATGTGAGTTCATTTTTTATTTATTTAGATAAAATATTAGTAATAAAAAAATATTTTATGTGAAATATAATATTTATATGCTAAAAACTTAAAAACTATTCGAAGAGGATTGTAATTGAATTGTATAATAAAAAATATTTATAATATTGATTTTTTAATTTTGAACGAGTAATAAATTTTACAATTTTTAATTTTAAAGTATGTTTTATTAAATTTCGTGTTAATAGATATATTTTTATAAGAATAAAAATTAATTAGTGAAGCTGATTCAAGTTGTGGACCCATACTTGTTTATAAAAAAATAAAAATTAAGTGGACCCATATTTTTAATTTGCTTATGTTCAGGAGTTTCATCCTTTTGTGCTAATGATCAGTGTTTGCATATAAGAACTGAAAATAAATAAACTACTAAATCTAATTAGATTCATTTAAGTGGATACATATCCACGAGACTCATCTTTGTTTTTTGTTTTTTTTTTTTAATTTTTTCAAGATCAATATAAAACAAATTTCAGACATAATGTTCATATTTTTAAAAATTTGGAAACAAAATATAACAAAAAATAATGATGATACTAATAAGCATAGGAAGAAATGAAAAATAAAAATCAGGCTAAAAGTCAAAGGAACATTTACGTTAGTTTTGAATTATTTTCAAAAATATTTATCATTTTAAATGAAACGAATGTGTTTTAATGTAAATTTGGTGATTTTTTATATTCTCTCTCCTTCACAAAATCATGAAGACTAAAGAGAGAGGAAAAGAGAGTATTGTGGAGGAGAAAGAAGGTAAAATCTCACCAAAACATTGTCGTTTTACTTAAAATAACATAAAATTATGTCATTTAAAATGATAATATTTTTTCCTTTTATAAATTTGGTTTAATAAATTTCACGCTAATAAGCATTTTTTATAATAATAATTTTTTTACTAAAGCTAACACAAGTTTTATTTAAGTAGACTTATATTACGATATTGATTCATTCACTTATATTCATGAGATTCACTATTTTTTTTTTTGGAAGTATTTCAACCGGTTCATCGCTTCACGACTAATTCAATTCGAGGCGGGTTTGAAATTCACCCCTTTTGTGCCAAGGGGTGTTTGTCCGTGAGAATCCAAAATAAATAAATCATCAAATCCAACTCAGTTTCATTGAAGTAGATTTATATTCACGAGACTCGTTTTTGTTTATTTTTGAACTTTTTTCGAGATCAATATGAAACCAATTTCAAAGATAACGTTCGTAATAACTCAAGTTTCATTCAATTGAGCTCATATTCACGAGATAAGCATTGAAAGAAATGAAAATGAGGTATGTTAAAAGTAAAAGACACATTAACATTTATTTTGAATTATTCTCATAACATGTAAAAAAGAGAGAGTAGATTTTGTTAATTTTCATTCTAATGGGCATTTTCTACAAGAATTTAAAATAATCAAATCACTCAGACCATTAACATCAAATCAAGTTTCATTTAAGTAGTTCCATATTCACAAGATTTATATGTTTGTGTTAATGGACTTTGTCTACAAGAATCCAAAATAAATAGCTCAAGCAATTTAAGTAGGTCTATAACTCTATATTCATGAGATTCATCTCTCTTTCTTCTAAAACTCTTTCAAGATCTATATGTAACAATTCTCAAATATTATATTCACACTTCTTTAAATTTGCAAAATTGATCGAGATGGATCTTTATTTTAGTTATGTCATTTTCTTTTATTTTTTATGAATTATTCTATTCAAGCATGGTTTATTAAATGTCGTGCTAATTGAATTTTTTATAATAATAAAAAATAATGACTAAAATTCAAGTTTTATTTAAGTGCACCCATATTTGTTTATCAAAAAAAAAAAGTGCACCCATATTCGTGATATTTATTCATTCATCTATATTCATAAGATTCATATCTTTTGTGCTAAGGGGTGTTTGCCTATAAGATCAATCCAAAATAAAATGATCATGAAATCCAATTCAATTTCATTTAAGTGGACTCATATTCACTATACTCGTCTTTCTTCATTCTTGGACTTTTTCGTGATCAATATGAAACAAATTTCAAAGATAACGTTTACAAAATAAATAGATCACTAAACCCAACTCAATTTCATTTAAGTATATTTTTATATTAGACAAATGTTCTCGAAGCAACGTCGTTTTGAGGTTGAAAATTTAAAATTTAGAATAATAAAGACTATTATAACCCTGAAATAAATTAAAATTTTATTTTCCCAAAACGATTCGTCTCGATGAACATTCACTTAGGCATTTTGCGACGGTTCATTATTGGTATATGCGACGGAATTTTTTTTAGTAAAGATAAAACTAAAGTAACTTTAGAAAACACAAACTCATATTTATATTCACGAGACACATTTTTATTTATTCTTTAATTTATTCGGGTTCAATATGAATTTTTTTTCAAAGATAACGCTCACGATAACCCAAGTTTCATTCAATTGGGCTCATGTTCACAAGATAAGCATTGAAAGAAATGAAAATGAGTAAGGCTAAAAGTCAAAGGCACATTTACGCATATTTTGAATTATTCTCATTATGCACAAGCATTGAAAGAAATGAAAATGTTTTATAGAAAGAAGTAAATTTTGTTAAATTTCATGCTAATGAGCATTTTTTACAAGAATTCAAAATAATGAAATCACTCATACCACTAACATTAACACGTTTCATTTAGGTAGTTCCACATTCACAAGATTCATATGTTCGTACTAATGGACTTTATCTATAAGAATCCAAAATAAATAGCTTAAGTCATTTAAATAGGTTTATATTCATGAATCATGACATTCATCTCAATTTCTTCTAAAACTTTTTCAACATCTATTCAACAATTTTCAAGTATTTTATTCATATTTCTTTAAATTTGCAACATTAAAAGTGATTTTGTTATAGAGTGTGAATGGATCTATAGTTTAATTATGTCATTTTCTTTTATTTTTGGTGAATAATTCTTTTCAATTATTTTTTACATAAAAAATGACTTTTTGAATGTCATGCTAATAGACATTTTTTTATAATAATAAAAAATCATCACTAAAGCTAACTCAAGTTTCATTTGAGTGGACACATATTCACAAGATTCATTCATTCACCAATATTTACAAGATTTATTCTTTTTGAGTGGAGTGGTGTTTGCCTATAAGAATCCAAAATAAATAGATCATTAAATCTAACTCAGTTTCATTGAAGTGGACTCATATTCACGAGACTAACCTTTCTTTATTCTTGAACTTTTTCAAGATCAATATGAAACAAATTTAAAGATAACGTTCACGGTAACTCAAATTAAATTCAAGTAGGCTCATACACATGAGATAGGCATTCAAACAAATGAAAATGAGTTAGGCTAAAAGTAATAGGTACATTTACATTTATTTTGAATTATTCTCATTATAGATCACTTAGATCACCCACACTAACTCACGTTTCATTTAAGTGGATCTATATTAATGAGATTTATATGTTTGTGCTAACAGACATGTGCCTATAAGAATCCAAAATAACTAACTCGAGTTTCATTTATGTACTAAGTAAGTAGGTCCATATTCATGAGATTCATCTCTCTTTTTTCTAGAAATTTTTAAAATTCATATGCAACAATTTTCAAATATTACATTCTTACTTCTTTAAATATACTGAAAAAAGATTGTGATGTAGATTGAATGAATCTTTATTGTAGTTATGCTTTTTTTTCTTTTTTGTTGAATTATTCTCTTCAATCATTTTTTATATAAAGCATGGTTTATTAAATGTCGTGCTAATTATATTTTTTTATAATAATAAAAAATAAAGACTAAAGTATATTCAAGTTTGCACCCATATTTGTTTATCAAAAAAAAAGTGCACCCATATTCGTGATATTTATTCATTCATCTATATTCATGAGATTCATATCTTTTGTGCTAAGGGGTGTTTGCCTATAAGATCAATCCAAAATAAAATGATCATGAAATCTAATTCAATATCATTTAAGTGGACACATATTCACCATACTCGTCTTTCTTCATTCTTGGACTTTTTCGTGATCAATATGAAACAAATTTCAAAGATAACGTTTACAAAATAAATAGATCACTAAACCCAACTCAATTTCATTTAAGTATATTTATATTCACGAGACACATTTTTATTTATTCTTGAATTTATTCGGGTTCAATATGAATTTTTTTTCAAAGATAACGCTCACGATAACTCAAGTTTCATTCAATTGGGCTCGTGTTCACGAGATAAGCATTGAAAGAAAAGAAAACTTATTTACCAAAAAAAAAAAAACCAGTAAGGCTAAACGTCAAAGGCATATTTACGTATATTTTGAATTATTCTCATTATGCACAAGCATTGAAAGAAATGAAAATGTTTTATAGAAAGAAGTAAATTTTGTCAAATTTCATGCTAATGAGCATTTTTTTACAAGAATTCAAAATAATGAAATCACTCATACCACTAACATTAACACGTTTCATTTAAGTAGTTCCACATCCACAAGATTCATATGTTCGTACTAATGGACTTTATCTATAAGAATCCAAAATAAATAGCTTAAGTCTTTTAAGTAAGTTTATATTCATGAATCATGACATTCATCTCTATTTCTTCTAAAACTTTTTCACCATCTATTCAACAATTTTCAAATGTTTTATTCATATTTCTTTAAATTTGCAACATTAAAAGTGATTTTGATATAGAGTGTGAATGGATCTATATTTTAATTATGTCATTTTCTTTTATTTTTGGTGAATTATTCTTTTCAATTATTTTATACATAAAACACGACTTTTTGAATGTCATGCTAATAGACATGTTTTTTATAATAATAAAAAATCATCACTAAAGCTAACTCAAGTTTCATTTGAGTGGAGTGGTGTTTGCCTATAAGAATCCAAAATAAATAGATCATTAAATCTAACTCAGTTTCATTGAAGTGGACTCATATTCACGAGACTAACCTTTCTTTATTCTTGAACTTTTTCAAGATCAATATGAAACAAATTCAAAGATAACGTTCACTGTAACTCAAATTTCATTCAAGTAGGCTCATACTCATGAGATAAGTATTCAAACAAATGAAAATGAGTTAGGCTAAAAGTAAAAGGAACATTTACATTTATTTTGAATTATTCTCATTATTGATCACTAAGATCACTGACAGTAACTCAAGTTTGACACTAACTCAAGTTTCATTTAAGTGGGTCTATAATAATTAATGAGATTTACATGTTTGTGCTAACGGACATGTGCCTATAAGAATCCAAAATAACCGACTCGAGTTTCATTTATGTACTAAGTAAGTAGGTCCATATTCATGAGGTTCATCTCTCTTTCTTCTAGAACTTTTTAAAATTCATATGCAACAATTTTCAAATATTATATTCTTACTTCTTTAAATATACTAAAAAAATATTGTGATGTAGATTGAATGAATCTTTATTGTATTTATGCTTTTTTTTCTTTTTGGTTGAATTATTCTCTTCAATCATTTTTTATATAAAGCATGGTTTATTAAATGTCGTGCTAATTGGATTTTTTTTATAATAATAAAAAATAAAGACTAAAATATATTCAAGTTTTATTTAAGTGCACCCATATTCATGATATTTATTCATTCATCTATATTCATGAGATTCATATCTTTTGTGCTAAGGGGTGTTTGCCTATAAGATCAATCCAAAATAAAATGATCATGAAATCCAACTCAATTTCATTTAAGTGGACTCATATTCACCATACTCGTCTTTCTTCATTCTTGGACTTTTTCGTGATCAATATGAAACAAATTTCAAAGATAACGTTTACAAAATAAATAGATCATTAAATTCAACTCAATTTCATTTAAGTATATTTATATTCACGAGACACATTTTATTTATTATTGAATTTATTCGGGTTCAATATGAATTTTTTTTTCAAAGATAACGCTCGCGATAACTCAAGTTTCATTCAATTGGGTTCATGTTCACGAGATAAGCATTGAAAGAAATGAAAATGAGTTAAGCTAAAAGTCAAAGACACATTTATGCTTGTTTAGAATTATTCTCATTTGCATGTAAGCATTGAAAGAAATGAAAAAGAATAAAAATAAAGAAAGAAGTGAATTTTGTTAAATTTTATGCTAACAAGCATTTTCTACAAGAATTCAAAATAATCAAATCGTCCAGGTCATTGACATTAGCTCGAGTTTCATTTAAGTAGTTCCATATTCATGAGATTTATATTGTTGTGTTAATGGACATTGTCTTTGAGAATCCAAAATAAATAGCTCGAGTCATTTAAGTAGATTTGTATTCACGTTTTTCATTTTTCCTTCTTCTAAAACATTTTCAAGATCTATGTAACAATTTTCAAATATTATATTCATACTTCTTTATCTTTGCAACATCGAAAAATGTTTTGATATATATTGAATGGATCTTTATTTTAATTATGCCTTTTTCTTTTATTTTTTGGGAACTATTATTTTAAATCATTTTTATGTAAAATATAGGTTATTAAATTTCGTGCCAATAGGAATTTTTTGTAGTAATTAAAAATAATTACTAAAACTAAAACAAGTTTCATTTCGGTGGACTCAAATTCATGACATT
This sequence comes from Gastrolobium villosum, assembly GCA_032173675.1. Lineage (NCBI taxonomy): Eukaryota > Viridiplantae > Streptophyta > Magnoliopsida > Fabales > Fabaceae > Gastrolobium > Gastrolobium villosum. The sequence continues at coordinate 237,073 of JAVKPL010007658.1, forward strand.
CAATCATTCACCTATATTCCCTCTTTTTGTGCGGATGGGTTTTTTCTTATAGGAATTCAAAATAAATAGATCAATAATCCATCTCAGTTTCATTTAAGTGGATTTATATTCACAAGACTCATCTTTCTTTGTTAAACTTTTTCGAGATGAATATAATGTTCACAAAAACTCAATTTCATTCCATTGAAAGAAAATGAGTTAGGCCGAAAGTCATAGGCACATTTATTCTTGTTTTTAATTATTCTAATTACACATAAGTATTGAAAGAAATGAAAAAGAAAATTAAAGAAAGAAGTGAATTTTGTTAAATTTCATGTTAACAAGCATTTTCTACATGAATTCAAAATAATCAAATCACTCATGCGACTAACATCAACTCAAGTTTCACCTAAGTAGTTCCATATTCATCATATTTATATTTCCGTGTTAATGAACATTGCCTTTGAGAATCCCAAATTAATAGCTTGAGTCATTTTAAGTAGGTTTGTATTTACGAGATTTGTCTCTCTTTCTTCTAAAACTTTTTCAAGATCTATATACAACAATTTTCAAGTACTATATTCATATTTATTTAAATCTGCAACATTGAAAGAGATTTTAATATAGACTAAATCGATCTTTATTTTAGTTATGCCCTTTTCTTTTCTTTTTTGGTGAATTATTATTTTCAATTGTTTTTTTTATATAAAGCATGGTTTTCTAAATGTCACGCTAGTAGGCATTTTTTATAATAATAATAATAATAAATTATCACTAACACTAACTCAAGTTTCATTTAAGTAGGCCCATATTATTTATCGGAAAAAAAATAGGCCCATGTTCATAATATTTTACTTATATTTACGAGATTCACCTTTTTGTATAAAAGGGCATTTGCCTATAAGAATCCAAAATCCATAAATCAATAAATCCAACTCAGTTTCATGTAAGTGGACTTATATTCACAAGACTCATCTTTCTTTATTTTTGAACTTTTTTCGAGATAAATATGAAACAAATTCCAAAGATAATGTTCACAATAACTTATATATCATTCAATTGGGCTTATACTCATGAGATAAGCATGGAAAGAAATGAAATAAGATAGGCTAAAAGTCATGGGACCATGTAGATTAATTTTGAATTATTCTCATTATAGGAAAGCATTGAAAGAAATTATTAAAAAAAATTAAAAAAAGGTAAGTTTTGTTAAATCTTGTGCTAACCATCGTTTTCTATAAGAATTCAAAAGAATCAAATCACTCAAATCACTGAAACCAACTCAAATTTCATTTAAGTAGGTTCATATTCACGAGATTTATATGTTTACGCTAATAGACATTTGCCTAAGAAAATTTAAGAAAATTAGATCAAGTTTCATTTAAGTACTATATAAGTATTTCCATATTTATGAGGTTCATTCAAATATTATATTTTTACTTCTTTAAATCCGCAACATCAACATATACTGAAAAATGATTGTGATATAGATTGAATGAAATATTTATTTTAGTTATGCCTTTTTTTTTCATTTTTGGTGAGTCATTCTCTTCAATCATTTTTTATATAAAGCATGATTTATTAAATTTCGTTCTAATCAGAATTCTATTATAAAAAAAAAATCACAAAAGGTAATTCAAGTGGACCCACAATCACAATGTTCATTCATTCATCTATCTATATACTCACGAGGTTCATTTCTTTTGTGTTAAAGGGTGTTTGCTTGTAAAATTAATCCAAAATAAATAGATCATTAAATCCAACTCAATTTCATTTTAGGTGGGCTTAAATCCAACTCAATTTCATTTAGGTGGGCTTAAATCCAACTCAATTTCATTTAAGTGGGCTCATATTTATGAGACTCATCTTTCATTATTCTTGAACTTTTTTGTGATAATTAAGTATGAAATAAATTTCAAAGATAACATTCACATTAACTCAAGTTTCATTTAAATAGGCTCATATTCACGAGATAAGCAATGAAAGAAATGAAAATGAGGTGGGTTAAAAGTGAAAGAAATATTTATGTTTATTTTGAATTATTCTCAATACATGTAAGCATTGAAAGAAATGAAAAAGTTAAAGATTCTAGTACGTTTTGTTAAATTTTAGGCTAACAGACATTTTCTATAAGAATTCAAAATAATCAAACCACTAAGATAATTACACTAGCTCAAGTTTCATTTAAGTAGATCCATATTCATGATATATATATATATATATATATATATATATATATATATATATATATATGTTCGTTCTAACCAACACTTCCCCCGTAAAAATCCAAAATAACCATATTATTAAAACTAACTTAAGTTTCGTTTAAGTGAGTTCATATTCACCCGATTAATAATCCGTTCAAGTTAATCAACATTAATTTTCCTATAAGAAAAAAAAATAACAAACTTGAGTCATTTAAGTACATGCAACAATTATCAAAGATTAAATTCATATTTGTTTAAATTTCCAATATCAAAATATTATAAAAAAAGAGAGGTAGAAATGTGATATAAAATGATTGGATCTTTATTTAAGTTTTACCCTTTTGGATTATAGAGTGAATTGATGTTTCACATGGTTATGATCATGATTTTGAAGAAAACATAAAAGAAAAATCAATAAAATATTTAAGCTAAATGTCCATGGAACAGTTATGTTTGTTTTGGATTATTTTCATTACGGATAAGCATGGAAAAAAATGAAAGAAAAAGATACATTTTTATTAAATTTTGAGGTAATAGACATTTGTATATAGCCATGTCGTTGTACGAAAAAAAAAATAACCATATTGTTAAAACTAACTCAAGTTTCATTTAAGTAGACCTATGCTTACAGATTTATCTCTTATTTGTTTATAATAATCTAAAGTAATATCCGGTGAGTGTAGTTCAGTTGGCGACACAGGCTTAGTAGGTGGGAAAATGATATGTGTTTGATCCATATATATCCATGAGGAGGGGCGAAGAGCTTTACTTGTGACTAAGCCCCACACTTGGGATTGGTTTAATTGTCGGTTCAAAGAGTCGAAACTTGTGAGAATACTCGAAATATCATACTCGCCTCAAACAGATAATTAGCAATGTTATTAAAACCGATCATTGACCCGGTCAGGATATCGGGTCACTGGTTCAATGAGTAGGTCACTGATTGAATCGTATGACCAGTGATTATATATAAATCTATAATTTATATTAAAAAATTATAAACATATTCAAATAGTTGAAAAAATAATATAAATTTTAAATATTTTAATATAAGAAATAATAATTATACATTATTGTTTGGATCAAACATACATATAATGCTTATGATATTGGTGTTTCAGATTCAGTAAACGACATCTCTAACTATAAATCAAATCAAAAGTTCTTGTATAGTGCATAACTGAGATAATATTAATATTGTAGATGCATAACTTATGTAAGTCAATAAGAAATAGATCACTCAAATATGTCAATTGTGATTTTTTTTTAGAATTTTTTTTTAAAAAAACAGACCGGGTCACCGGTTAACCGACCGGGTCACCGGTTTTCACCAAAACCGAGTCACACCGGGTCTAGTAGGCCGATCAAATGTGATAATCGAACTAGTCAGATGACCGGTTCTCCAGGTTCTACGTCGACCTGGCTAGTCCTGTCCGATTTTTACAAAATTGGTAATTAGGGTTGATATCAAAAAAATAAATCAAAAATAATTAAATCATTAAATATAACTCGAGTTTCATTTTTTTTTTTGATAAACAGAAATAATTCTCGCCAAGTGGGATTCGAACCCAGCACATTGGAACTAGATCCATATTCTAATTTTCTAAAGATTCATTCATCTCTCTTTATTGTATAACGTTTTTGAGATTTATATACAACAATCTTTAAAGATAAAATTTGTACTTCTTTAAACTTGCAATATTGAAATATATCAAAAAATATTGTGATATAGAGTAAATGGAACTTTATTTTAGTTATATCCTTGTGTTTCATTTTTGGTGAATCATACCTCACTTTTTAAATGTTTTTTTTACATGACAATAATACTTAAACAGGATTCCTTCCGTATATTATATTTAGCAAACCAAAAAAAATAAAAAAATTATAGAATAAAACTGAATTCAGTCCATGAGGAATTAGAAAGAAATGCTCTCCCTATTTTATTTATTTTAACCTAAAAACTTGACTTTCTAACTTCATTCTCCTTGATCACTCTGTGACTTCATTTATTTATTCTGATACTAGATAATATATTCCTGCCTGCGCCTTTCAAGATGGAGCAACAATTTCTCATAATCAGGAAGGTTCTCTTTAATCACAGGAACTTGTTTGAAATTTTGAATCCACGCATGCAACCGAGGAAATTTGCTTGCCTCAATCAGTTTCATCCCCACAATTTCCTCCAACCCTTCTAACCAATGACCTAGGCATCCATATACTATGTCCACCAATCCAATATTGTTGCCTCCAAAGAACTTCTTGTTCCCTAAACCTTCCTCTTCCATGATTTTGAGAGTTTCTTGTGCTTTTTTCATTGCTCTTGCTCTTTCTTGTTCATCTTTAGAGGGTCGGAGAAACAGTTCAGTAATAGAAACGATCTAGAAAACAAAATCATCAAACACCATTAATTCATAGAAAAGATAATAACATAACAATTAATTTGCCGGGAAGGATAGTGTAACAAGTAATTAATGGTATTATCAATGTTAGTATCAATCAATTTAACTGTTAGATCGATTATGTTGATCCAACGATTATTTTTATTTTCATCTTTATATGATTAGCACTAACACTAACGAAAATAAATATGAAAATAAAGATAAAAATAAATATAACCGTTGGATCAACATAATCAACCTAATAGTGAAATTGATTAGCACTAACACTAACGGATTGTTACAACTTACAATATCATATCCCTTAATTTGTAAATATAAAATGGGAAATTAAATATAACCATGACACAACAAAATTTTCTACACACAATAGTGAAATTGATTAGCAAAATAAAAAAAGTAACACAAAACGAATTGTTACAACTTAAATATCATACCCCTAAATTTGCAAATATAAAATACATAAAGAATAGATTAAATTACCGAATCCTCTCCAAACTTAATCCAAAATCGAGCTGAGGCTCTCTCATGGTTATCTTTTGGAAGCAATGGGTTTTGCGGCCAAGTTTCTTCAATATATTCAAGAATCACACCAGACTCTGCAATGGCTTTGCCTCCATGAATAAGAACAGGGACTTTCTTGTAAACTGGATTGGATTGCAGAAGTAGCTGACTTTTGTTCTTCTTGTCTACTTCTATGTACTCATAGCTAATGCCCTTGAACTTTAGAGCCCATATCACTCTATGAACAAAAGGGCTAGACCAAAATCCTAGTAGTTTAACATCTGCCATGGTTTCTATGCAGTATTGAGCAGGTGCTGGATGGAACTTTATAATGAGATTGATTGATCTTTTCTTGGACTAAGAAGTTTCAAAGTTCAAAACATAGACGGAGAATACATGGTACCTATTTTGTCCTGTACTAAGAATCTCCCTTGGTTTTGGTGTGGTGTGGTGTGTATACATCATCCCCCCATTCATTGAACTTATCGATTGTTGTTATCAGTTTTGCGTCTTTGCCTTTCCTTTTCACTTTTCCATTTTTTGTTCCCTTCATTAATGTAGTCTTATTTAATGTCTTAAATTTTTGGGTTAAAAGAAGTGCCAAATGTCGCATGATTATTCTTTCTCTACGTGGAATTTAGATATTCGGATGTGGGCGTGTTGAGATATATATAAAATTATTAATGTAGTCTCACCTAACAGTTTAAACTTTTGGATTGAATTATTTCTTTACGTCCCTCTCATACCATTAATTTTTTTCTTTTCCTTTCTACTGCAATGATTTTTCTTTTTCTCAATTTATCTCTTATTTACACTAAATGACAACCTAAAAATTGATAGTCCCGATTCATAATTAATTCTCTGCTGTTCTGTTCGACCGTCTACAATTTCATAAAAAGCAGTGCCAAATGTCGCATAATATTCTTTCTCTATTTATTTATCATTATTCTTTTTTGAATTTCGTTTTAAGAATTTTCTTTTCCCTCTTTATTTTTTTTCCCTCTTTCTAATGTTTCATTCACGTACCTAACTTTATTGACTACAATGCTTGGAGAAAACCTGCCATGTAGGGAAATTTTTTGGGATATAGATAGAATTACAAAAAGAAGAAGTTATATGTTAAATTGATTTTTTCTTTCTTTTTAAGTAGAAGGAAGTACCGAATTTGATATTCTCGATGTATACAAGAAATTTTTCAATGTTTGTTGCACACTTCGTCTTTTAGATTATATTTTTTATTTTGTGAAAAAATAACAGTATCGTACTTTTGAGTGGAAAATAATAACGCAAATGTATTTTTATTTTCTCTAGCTAAAAGAAAACATGTTATATTATCTTTTTAATTATTTCTGGTTTAGGATTTAATTTTTAGTTACTATTCTAATAAATAAAGAAAAAATTGAATCAAATCAAACTGATTGACCAATATAATATAATTTTTAAAAATTATGAAATATGATCAGATTACATTATTCTATCTTATTTTAAATTATTTGCTCCGATGAATCAGCCAACCAAACAAACCCTTTATAGCCGGAAGCAAACATAGCCCTTGGGCTCTTCGAATCGAAAGAAAGTGTATTGGGCCGGGCTCTTATTGGGTGGACATGATCATTTTGGGCCTATGTATTCTGTTTTCTCTGGTTCTGAGTCACGGCTAGCTCAAAGATAAAGACACGATTTGAACAGAGATTCTTCAAGCCCTAACGCACAAGAGAAGTCTCTTTTCTTTTTACAGAATCGAGGTAATTCCTTCTTAAATGTTGTGGACGATATGATTTGAATTGGGAGGGTTTTGTACCAATGCTCAAACTGCGCTTTCTGTAATATCGAAGTTCCTGTGGAGATTAATCAATAGTTTGGGTTTGAATTTTTATATGAATGAAATCAATATGGTTTTGGTATTTCTGTGTTAATTATTTGTTTATCTTTCTTGTCGCTCCTCGTATAGTTCTTTTGCACAATTCACAAAATATGTGCAAATTTATTTTTGATCATTCTACTGTAAGTATAGAATCACAAGGCATGCTTACTCATGTTTATTGAACTTGCCTGAAATCCCTATGATTTCGAAACCTTGTATCGTACACTATCAACTTTCGAAATTTATATGTTCACCATTAGACACTGATGGAGTATTGTTAATGGTTGTCTCCCATTGATGTTTTCATATTTATTTTGTTACTGCTACTTGAAATTTTTTGGTCACATGATACATTTCTACTTATATTCTGATGCTTGAGCTGCTAGTAGCTGGCTTCTTGTTGATGTTTTATTCTTAATGTGTTTCTCTGATGATCAATGCTTGCTTTTTTTATACAAATGAAATTGGAATGATACAAGTAATCGATGCTTCACTTTGTCTTCAAACTGCAGTTAAGAAGCCAGGGTAAAATGAGCAAGTATGGCTTGAACCTAAGACCTGCGAAGCAGAAGAAGCAGCCAATAAGGCCTTCCCTTGCCACCCCTTTTGGCTTTAATGATGATGACGACGAGAATGACGTCGAGAGAAAAATTGCTCTCCAGGCTAGCAAGAATAAAACTCTCAGGGAAGTAAGTTGACCTTGCTGTAATAGCTTCTTTGGTGTTTTATACTTTCTGATCTGGTGGTAGTTTTTATGACCATAGTATTTGTTTGTTTACATCATGATCTTACTTTTCGTTTTGTTTTTCCTTTTTAAGGTTGAGGAACAGCAAAAGAAAGCTTTGGAAGAAGATCCGTCCATATTTGATTATGATGGAGTCTATGACAAAATGAAAGAGAAAGTCACTCGTCCATTGGTACAAGATCGTGAAGAGAGAAAGGTATGGTTGCAGTTCTAAGCATTTTCTTATAAAAAAATTACAATGGAACGACCATTGTATTATGCTTATAGCTCAGTAACTTGATAGATATATATGGTTGATAGATAGATAGATAGATAGATTTAAACCAAAGTAGCATATGGAAATGTACTTAAAATATGCTTAATGTGTAATCTTTATATAGAATCAAGGTTGTGAAATATTAAGATTTAATATTTCTGCCTTTCCAAGAGTACTGTAGTGTATAAAGGTGTTCCTGTCCATCTGGGCATTGGTGTTTGACATGCATGGACACAACTTCTCTCTTAAAGTGTGGAAGCATCGCAGCAAACACATTGTTAGAATAGTAAGAATGGTTGATAGTGAGTTTCAAGTAGCGTATGTGCTTATTCCTCTTTAATTATTTGGTAACTTTGGTTTAAATTTATTTTCTTGTTTTACTTTTGTGAGAGCTAGCGTTGAAATTTGTTCATTTGGGTAATTTGCTAAATGACATTTGCACTTATCAACCTGTAATCTTTTTGATGCAGCCAAAATATATCCAAAATCTGATGAAAAAAGCAAAAGAGCGAGAACAGTATCGGGAGATTGTTTATGAGAAAAAGATTGCCAAAGAGAGAAGCAAAGATGACCATCTCTTTGCTGATAAAGACAAATTCATTACAGAAGCATATAGAAGGAAACTTGCTGAACGAGAGAGACAAATGGAGCTAGAACGCCTGCGCGAACTTCAAGAGGAGAGAGAAGATGTATATTCTTGCTTTTTAAATTTCCCATAATCATTATGATGTTTTCATATCTCTTCTTGTTAACCTGATGGTAATGGATTTTAAAAGTCTAATGTTTTGCTTTCTTTGTTTATCCTTCATTTGAGTGTATATTTTTGAATTAAATCAGCATGCTTGTTGATGGTTTAATTCCTATATCTCTATTTTAAATAACTGACATTTTTTATTTTAATATTTGCATAGGTTACCAAGAAGAAGGACTTTTTGCTTGATTTTTATGGGAACCTCGAAAAAAATGTTGCTTATGGTGCAAAAGATGCTCAAGGGAGGAAACTTGATCATCGGGCTGAGAATAGAGTTCCAGAGACACATGAGGGAGTGAGCCCTGACACATCAAATCGGCATCAGCATACTGATGCATCAGATGAAGTGCAACATTCATTGGGTAACTCAAGTTCACCGGAGGAGTCTTCCCGGAAAAAGATTGGGGATCAGGGTGAAACTTCTAATCCTCCCAATGGAAGCATCAGTCCCTCGGATATGAAGCCAAATCCTGAGCCTTTTCTAGAAGAAAAGAGTTCAGTTGAAGAGCCATCAGCTTCTCAACCAAAGCCCGAGCATCACAAAAGAAGTCAAGATGCTCTGGCTGCAGCAAAAGAACGCTTTCTGGCACGTAAGAAAGCAAAGGAACAGTGAAAATTTTCCTGCCTGTGTTCAGATGTCTGGTGGCACAAATATGGTTTGTAGTCTTTGGTTTGTAGTCTTTGATTTTCCTACTCTGTGAAAAGAAGTCATAGAATGAACTGTTATACGGCAGTACTGTATTGTATTTTAATTTTACTCATCTAATGGTATGTAATATTGGTGCCAATTTCGTCATTCAATAATGAACTTTTTCAAATGTAAAATTAGTTTTGCTAATGATTCAAATAGATCGAATGTGGAAATCAATTTGTCTAACTAATAAGAGGCCTAAAATCTAACGATGCTTTCACCTCATAGCCGTTGGCTATTGCAGATCTGAATTTTTTTATTTTCTTATTTTAATTTGGCAAGTATTGTCTGACTCGAATTGGGAGCGGTTGTCCCTCATTATTTTTTGTATAAGATAATTTAAACTCATGATCTCTAACTAAGGAAATAAGTTTCAGTTGACGAGTCTAACTTAAGATTCTTGCCCTGCTAGAATTCTTCTTGAAATAGTTTTTTTTTTTTCTTTTATTCACCAAAAATAAACCCTATCAAAAGAAAAGCTCTATACTTTCTTTAGCTATAATAGAGACACGTTTTATTTTGAATTCAATGTTTTCGTTACTAATGAAGTTGGCACTGACGTGACGTATGCCACCAACAGCCCTATTCAACTACAGGGGGGAAAAAACAATGGTCAAGTGCATTTTGATAACTCCTGTTAAACACTATAATGATGCAATAATAGATAAGTGGAATGACAGTGTAACACGTATTACATTAATGTTAAAGGATTTGGATCCTCTTAAATAAATAAAAATGTCACGTGATAAAAAAGAGAAAAATATATAATTTTTAAATAAATAATTATGATCGATATACTACCAGCATAAAACTATTTTTAATGCTTAATATTATCGGGAGTTAATATGATATATTATCTCTTATGAATGAGCACTATAATGATGGCGTCAGCACTGACATTCGAAAATAATACTCCCCTGCACATAAAAGTCAGTTGGAAAGTCTGTAAGAACTGCTTTTCATGAGATAAAATTGAAGAATCACTTTTTGACCTGCTCCATTGATTGCTCTGAGTCTTCATACCTCCCTATCTATATAAGTACATAGTGAAAGAAGCATCCTCAGACATCCTCAGAACATTTAGTAACATAGAAGAGCCGTGAAGGGAGGAGATTAAGATCAATTCAAAAACTGAAACAATGGCACAAGTGGAAGAGCAAGTAAGCAACAAACAGGTTCTTGCTTCAGGTCACATAACTGGCAATCCAAAACAAACAGACATGTATTTGCAAAGTTCTACCATAAGCTTACAACTTCCTCCTGAGGCTTCTTCAGATGCTGTGCTGGTTAAGAACCTCTATTTATCATGTGATCCTTACATGAGAGGAACCAAGAAAACAGATATAAAGCGCCTCTTTTTTTCCTTCTCTCCTGATTCAGTAAGCACACACACTTACATAACTTTTTATATACCCATGTTGTCTTTGTTTATATTGGAACAGTACATTAAATTAAAAGTAGGAATATGTATGTAACTTTTTTAAGGTTTAATTTTGTGGGGTTGATGTTTTTCTCTCAGCTAATAATTGGGTATGGAGTTTGCAAAGTGTTGGATTCCAAACACCCTGACTTTAAAAAAGGAGACTTAGTGTGGGGAGTCACCAAATGGGAAGAATACAGTATCATCACCATGACTTATAGCCTCTTCAAAATTGAGCATACAGATGTACCTCTTTCCTATTATACTGGAATTCTTGGTAAATAACTTTAGACTTTTCTTCTTCAGGAGTTTCCTTATCATATTCAACCCAAAAGCTTAAGCTGTTGGGAGAGGTTACATTAATGATTTTGTATATCTCAACACAACACGCCCCCTCACACGAGAGTCTACTATGCTTGAAGGGTGGACAATGCACAGGCCCACCTAACTGTGCGAACAAATAAATTCCACTTGAAAGAAAGTGGGGGGGCGAGGATCGAACCCGGGACACGAGGCTCTGATACCATGTAAAGAACTAATTTAACCCAAAAGCTTAAGCTGTTGGGTGAGGTTACATTAATGATTTTATATATCTCAACAATATTAAACAAGATTTGTGAACTTTTTCAAATGCAGGTATGCCTGGTATGACTGCTTATGCAGGTTTCTATGAAGTTGGTGTCCCTAAGAAAGGAGATTATGTCTTTATATCTTCAGCATTTGGTGCAGTTGGTCAACTTGTTGGACAACTAGCAAAATTGATGGGCTGTTATGTTGTTGGAAGTGCAGGAAGTAAAGATAAGGTAAATTTTTGCACAGTAGAGTAAAAGCTTTTATCTAGTTGAACAAGAATCCCAATTGATTGTTCTTTTTTCATGTAAATAAGGTTGAAATTTTGAAGAGTAAGTTCGGGTTTGATGGGGCTTTTAATTACAAGGAGGAACAAGACCTGGATGCAACTTTGAAGAGGTGTGTACATAGTTGGCATTTAGCATATTCAAAATTTCAAATGATCTCATAAAAAAAAAAAAAAAACCACTCCCCGTTAAACCCGACTAGCGAGTGTGGTGTGGAGGAAATCCTTGTACGCAGCCTTACACTTGCATAATTGCTGCAAAGAGGCTGTTTCCTGGATTCGAACCCATGACCTTTCAGTCATGAAAGAACAGTTTTTTTTTTTTTTCTGTTAACAATGAAAAAACAGTTTTACCACAGTTCTGGTTCATCCCATTTTCAAATGATCTCATCATAGACAAAAATTAACTTTTAATTATCCTAATAAACAGTTATGATCTCACAGAAGATAAGGAAATCAACTTATCTGAATGCTTAAATATATACACTCTTATAATGTGCTGCAATTATTGGTAGGTACTTCCCTGAAGGCATTGACATTTACTTTGATAATGTTGGGGGAGACATGCTTGAGGCAGCCCTACTTAACATGAGAAGGCGTGGTAGAATTGTGGTGGCTGGAATGATTTCACAGTATGATCTTGATGAGCCTCAAGGCATAAAAAACTTAGTGAATATCATATATAAGCAGATCCGAGTTGAAGCCTACACAGTGTATGATTACTATCACCTATATCCAAAGTTCTTGGAGATTATTTTGCCTTATATTAGGGAAGGGAAGATAACATACGTTGAAGACATAGCTGAAGGCCTTGAGAGTGGCCCAGCTGCATTGGAAGCAATGTTCACAGGCCGTAGTGCTGGCAAACAAGTAGTTTTAGTTGCTCATGAGTAATTTAGTTTAACATTTCGTTTTGATTTTGTGTTTGTAACTCTCTTTTCAGAGGTTATTTGAATAATAGACACAATGCTATATTGTGTAAAACATCTACTAATAGACGTATGCTTTTAATTACATTTCTCCTTCAAGAAGAACATATTTAATTCTATCAATTTCTTGCCATAAGTCTTGAATTCAATGAGCTTAATATAATTTTAAATTAAATAAACAGATAAATTGATATTTCATTATCTTTCACATAGCCAAAGGTAGTACATGTCTTACACTTCCTTATACACAAGGCTCGTAAGAGATCTAAGTTGAAACATAGGAAATGTAAACAACATTCAACTAAATCAAAGCAAGTAAGCTATAATTAACAACTAAGTGAAGGAATTAGTTTTTATGGTTCCTTTCAATTATATGTTCCTTACTTGTTCATTCCTATCTGATGTGAGACTTGAATTATCAACAAATGATAACTCTGCTCATGGGATGAGAAACACTAAATGGATTCTTCTAACTACTCTCCATAAGAAGGCAAGTCATTCTGAGCTATGTTCATTCTTTTTCTCTCACAAGTCACAACAATCTCATCATTATCTCTGAACTCTCTATAGTGCGCCATTCTTCCCAGTTCTTCAACTTCATCCATAACATGATCTAGTTTTGCTACCATCTCCAAAAGAGAAGAAGCGAAAGCAGCAAAGGGTAGTGCTTCTGAGAACTCAAGGCTAGTGATGACAATCTTACTCAGTTGTGGCCTTAAAACCTTCTTGTGTACATGTGCTTCCTTTGATTGTTCACGTGAGTGCTCTTTGGATTTACATTCAAGTGGGGCAAGAGAATCCCTTTTAAGAGGTGATGATGAGATTCTAGAATCTTCTTTAAGCTTTTGGTCAGCAAGTGCAAGTGCTTGAGTTGTGGTGTTTGTGGTTCGACCATTCCTCGAGCCTAGTAAAAGTTGGGGGTGGGATTTCAAGGCATTGTCAAGGTCTTGTAAAGCTTCATTGACATTATTAGATATCTGAGGGGAGAATTGATGATTGTTCCTTATGCTGTTGGCCAGTTCCCTTAGTACTTTAGCCACTTCTTCTGCAATCTTGATGCAAGAGTCTTTGTATAGGACACGAATCGACCTTGGTGTCTTTAAGAAACAAATGTTATTTAAGTTAAAAGACATATATCATTAAATTATGACAATAAGCATCAAATGAGAAAGTTATATTTTATACTAGTGGTTATTCCAATAATTGTAAAGGTGCTAGCCAAAAGAATAATGTGGATCATTTCGTGTTTGATTGCTAGACAAAATGGTCATGAATGTCATTCAGATTCTAGAACTTAATCAATGATTGATATTTAAAGTGATTGTTATCCATGTGCTATCAATAACATGACAGATTGACAAATATTCCAGGAGTTCAATTATGGACACTAGTTGAAACAATTTTTTGGGACAAAAAATGAGTTGGCACAATGATATGATTCAATTCACCTAGAATTAAATGAAAGGCGACATCAGTAAGATTAGAAATGCAGCTACCAGCTTGCATCAAAAGTGTCATTGCATTCTCAACTATTAGATGCTTGGAACAGGATTCAGGATATTGACAAGTAATATTTAAAAAAATTTAGGGAATGATAATCTTTTTATTTACTTATTAGAAAGCAGAAACACATTTTAGTCCCATTTTTTGTTACAAGAATGGTCCCTTTTGGCATTATATAAAACTTCAAGTTTTTTTTTCTCCCTAAAGTATTGAATTTGGTACCTGAATTTCAGACTGCAGACATGCATGTAGTGCTACAACAGTGTAACTAAAATGGCGAAGAGATGCTCCCACTCTTGCATATTGCTGCCATGGGATTCTGTGGCAATGTCTTGAGTATCTTGGCTCCCAGCTTGCTTGTAATGCCTGTTTAATTTCACACATAAAGTCCATATAACATCTGTTGCAATAAAGCACTATTTACCAAGGAAGGGGAACTGAGTTACCAGTGTTTCTTCATTAGCTTTGGAGTCTAAAACAGCCCTGTAACCTTTGTAAATGAGATCCTCGGATGAATCATCTTGAGTTGCTCTTTTTTCAGAATCATAAAAATATTCTATGACACAAACTGCATGATTCTTTTGACCATCAATGATATATAGATAGAGACAATAATAGAACCAAAGTAACTTCCTCATATTTAATAAATAGTACTATTTAGCAGTTCTTTGTTTAATTTCACAAACTTGAGTGCTTTTCTTTCAACTTACCGTGTATAGATTTGGCTAAGCCTTCGAGCTTCGATATGGTGGAGTTATGTAGGTCTTCCCCTGACCAATTTGGAAATACCAATAGGCTCATTACAAGACATATACCACAGCCTATGGCAATGGTGGAGATGCGATCTTTTGCCATGCTCCAGACATTATCAACACGGTAACTTGATACAGTTATCAAATTAAAGGTCAAGAGAAATATCAAAACACCATAGTCATAATTCTTCTTAATATAGGGAATGAACCTGACATAAGTAGCTGCTGCACCTGGCAACCAAAATTGAAACAATGGCTCAGCAACACATTTCCAAATTGAGGATCACTAAAATTGCAAACATAGGCTAAATATTAACACCATACCCACTAATAAACAATAAGGTTAATGGGCAATGCAAGGAAGTATGGTTTGTATCTTTTGACATGTGATTCTAAATGTTTGTGTAAAGAACCAATTCAACCCAAAAACTTAAGCTGTTGGGTGAGGCTACATTAATGGTTTTGTAAATCTCAACACGCCCCCTCACACGAGAGCCCACCGGGCTTGAAGGGTGGACAATGCACAAGCCCACCTACCCGTGCGAACAAAGAAATTCCACTTGAAAGAAAGTGGGGGCGGCAAGGATCGAACCCGATACACGAGGCTCTGATACCATATAAAGAACTTTGTGATACACCACCCAAAAAGGTAGCTCAACAGTTTGTACTAAAGAAACTGCATAATTTATTCACCACAGAAAAACTACAGAAGCAGCTATCACTACTTTTGATAATTCTTCAAAAACCTTTCAAATTATGATTAAACTAACAGTCAAATTTCTTTCATGACTGTGATAAACGCTTACCTAAAAGAAAAACTGCAGAACCAATGAAAATCGCTCGAAAAATCCGACCAGGAGCATCAGCAATATACTCAATAAAAAATGCCAATGATCCTGCAAGCAGAGTCCCCAATCCTCTATTTAGTCCTTTGCATAATGTTGCCCCTGCAATCATAGGAAAAGGAAAAGGATGAAATGAACATATTCTTCAATATCTATCTATGACTTAAAGAAAGGGCCGGCTTGGCTCAGCGGTAATCTTGCTTGCCGTGGTATGTCAGGTCGCGGGTTCAAATCAGTCTCTCTGCAAAGAAGCAGGGGAAAGACTGCCTAGAGTATTCCCTTCCCCAGACACTCACGAAGTGGGTATTTGAACTGGGTCGGCCCTATCTATCTATGACTTAAAGAGGCTATGATCAAAGAAAAGAATAGCGTACCTACAGTAAATTCCATGACCACAACCACAGTCATGACAGCCCACATAGCATTGTTCCCTATCCCTTTGAACAATGGCTCCATTAGATACAGCAAAGAAACTATTGACAAAGCCATACCAACTTTCAAAGAATGAACCACCCTTCTTGGATCCTCTTTGTTAACTTTCCATGTTGTCCTCCTCGCCAAACCTGGAAACCTTTTCACTTTATCAGCAAAACTACAAATATATTTCCAATGCCTTGAGCTTTTTTTACTTGTATTGGTTTCAGCCATCGAAACTTTCAAGCCTGACTCAGCTTCCTGAGTTAGATAATCATTACAAGTTTCAGTTATGGCTTATGATATAGAGGGTATGTTATGTTTATCTTAAAAACTTGCACAATACAGAGATGAAACTTGTCCTTTTCCTTTGGTGATGATGATTGATGGGGACTAATTTTAAAATGGATACAGCCCTTTCGGTAGTGCGATACACTAATGTTTATATGCACAAAGAGAAGGTGGTAGATTTCATAGGTGCTTGGTAGATTCCATAGGTGCTTAGATGGCGTGAGAATTTTTTTTATCCGAAATCTCGATTTTCAGAAATATATTCCGTTTATGATAATATCCAGATTGCCGGGAATTCGACAAAATGCCAATTACCATAAACGAAATTTGTTTATTCGTTTCTGAGCTATATAATCTCGTTTAATTCTTGTTATTGAATTAACGAAACTTTGATGAATAACTTTTTTTTTCGTTCAGTTATTCTTTTCTCCTTCCTAATCTATTAATAACAAAAATGGATTCTTCCCATGTAAAAAATAGAAATTTCAACGACTTTTGCTACTATAACCTTCCCAACCACGAACTTTTTTTTTATTCTAAGCAAATTAACCCCAAAATCAGAAATTATATGGATACTGGGGATAAAAAAAATAGTAAATAGAAATAGATAAAAAAAAATAGTATAGATAAATAGAAATTGTGATTCCTTATTAAACGGGTTGTTATCATGTCATTGGAGGAGATCATCTTCTGTATATTTGTAGTGTTCTGATATTCAATAAGTGACACTAGCATAAAAAAAAATATTTTTCTTTTTTCTTCATACAAACATAACAGTCATTTCTCATTTTTTATTGAATAGATGTAAATGGTACACCAATAATATTATAAATATTTCGTTGTTGGAGGTGGTGACCAGAAAATTATATTATATGAGGTTTTCTTTTTCACTGTAGCAAGTAACATATGCACCTTCTTATATTGTTCCTACAATATATAATTGGAGAAGAATTTCTTTACAATTTTTTTTATTTTTGTATTGAAACATAGTATAATTAGTACAAATTTATAAATAAAAAATTTATAAATATAATATTTTCCTTCTTTTATTCTGGAGGAAGGATTTTAATTCATACATTTTTAATTAAAGTATAATTGATAATACTTAGTATAATTAGTACAAATTTGTAAACAAAAAATTTAGAACATGTCATACCAGGCGTAGGGCTAAATTGAATGCTTCCCTTGTTATTATTAACTTGAATTGTTTAGATTAACATGTCATAGCAGGCGTAGGGATAAATTGGTAAATTTAGAAATTGAAAATAGCTGATATCTGCTTTTGACTTGTAAGTACACTTGTAATCTTTGTATGCATGTGATTACTTTTTCTGACTTAATTTTAATACTCCGACATGAGCTATCTTGTCGTTTCATTTGAAAACAATAATAAATAAAAAAATGATTGTTGGTGATGGTCATGTGGTGAAGGCTATATAGCTCACTTATCAAAAGTGAAGCTAACCAAAAGAAAATTACACATGCTTATCTATGTCATGAAGAAGTATAAATTATATCTTTTATATTATGGAGGTCATTAAAAGCTTATTACATTTTTAAATTGAACTTCTACATTGAGGCTATTACATTGGTAATTATAAAGAGATTAGTGTTTTTTATATTGTAAGAAATAATTTTATTTTTTATACACATATATAAAAGTGTGTCAAATTCATATTTTCTTTTTCTCTCATATTCTCATTGGGCTATGATTTCAGTATGGGCTCCATAAATTTTGAGAAATATTAATTATAATTATAAAAGAGTATAATTGGGATGATGGTAAAGATTTGCTGCAAGTGGACAATCTATACTAGATCGTAAACTTTAGTTGATTTCTCAGATAAAATAATGGTAATTAAATAAGTAAAGGCACTTTCGTCTTTCGTTGAAGAAGTTGCATGGTGCACCTTCTTACAGGTGTTCCAACAACAGTATGTAGTCTCTCCTTTTATCATATGCTTGACTTGTTTATTGTCAAATAGATTTATTTAGACTAACGTGGACGCCTATCTGCTACTGTTAGTGTTAATTAATTTTGAAATTGACAATGCTGATAGCTGCTTGCAAGTACACTTGTAATTCATTGTATGCATGTGATGTGACTATTTTATTTGACAATTCATTGTATGCACTTTCACGAGACAAATATTTAAAAAAAAATTCTTTTAAAGCTGTTTTTTTTTTTATTTTAGGAACAAAAATTAAATTTTTTTTTTTGGTAAACTTTATTTTTGAGATTTTGTTTTCAGAAAAGACTTACTTGATTATTTTACATTTTTTAATTAAATTTTTTTTTTCTAAAAACAAACACACAAGCAAACAAGCATTAATTTTGTCATTTTAATCCTTCAAATTTATATCTCTAGAATTTTATTCACATATCATTTCACTAGCTTTCATTATTTAAATAAAAAGTCAAATAATAAAAATTTAAACTTTGACATATCAAGTAAATAAAAAACTAGTAAGAAACCAAAATGATCACAAATATACTCAAGCAAAATGGAATTTTAATCTAAACTTTTACATAGAAAAATAAATAACCGTTAGAAGATCTTACTTTTCAACGGCCTTTTCAAATTAAAAGGAAAATTACTTTTTTCTGGCCTTTTTATTAAGGGATTTGCATCTATCATTTTACATGACCAAAAAATTTTTACACACAATTTTTGTAAAAAAACAATAATTTTTTTTTAATAGATGTAAACATTACATAAGACTTTTCCTATAAAATAAATCTTATCAAACCCTTTTATTAAAAAATCAAAAACCCTTTTATTAATGTTTTTCTAAACAATATGGCACTGCTACTTGTGTCCAAAATAATTGACAGTACTACTAGGATTATGATGGTCATTACAGTTCTATGGTACATATATTATCCATTGAGAATTGGTGTGTTCTACTTAATTAAATGATGGCTCAACCACTGATTTGAAAATCCTATTCTACAAATTTTACAATGAAGTTCAGATCGTATAATCCTCCAACTGATCCAGGAGTGACTCTACGACAAGTCACGGTGGATCCCATCAGCAAACAACAACTCGCATATAATATGAATGGAAAGAAGCAATAAATGTTGCCATCGCTCAAAACTTCACCAGGCTTGAGACAAGGAACACATTAAGGGCCAAAACATCGAAATTCTGGCATGTCATAACCTTCAAATATTGACTCCTTTGCACTAGAATTGTCCCAAGCTTTTCTGTGTATCCTGCAGTCGATGATCATAAAACATTATAGAGAAAATCTTCACTAAATGTAGGTTAAGATAGACTGGGAATAAGAGAGATGGCTTTACCTCATGAATTTACCGAAACTCATCGTGGTAATCATATTCATCTTCATCATCATTGAAAATAGCACTATAAAATACATATGGATTCTCAATCATCTCAGTCAAAGTAAGGCGCCCATCTTTGTCAACGTCTGCCTGTCATAACATTATTTCATAACTTCATACAATGTTTACAGATAAAATTAACGCATGATGTTATGCAACAGATGTTGGGGTGTGTGTTGAGCTATCGTTGTCAATATCTGCTGGTCATAACATTATTACAATGAAGTTAATTCATGATGTTCCGCAATATATGATGGAGTGCATGCTGAGGTAATCATCACGAAAATTTAATCCAATGCTAGCATCTAGTTAAAAAAACGCTTAACATGTAAATCAAGAACGATCGACATAATCCCCTCCAAAAATAAATAGATTTGTTGACATAAAATACTTCACATTTCACATTGTTAAATAGAAAATATGCACCCCAGCTCTCCAACCAAAGCAAAGAAAACCATTCTCTTCCTCCCTCCAAAAACAAGATGGGTTTATATATAATCCTTTACATTGTTAAATAGAAGATACACACCCCCAGGTCTCCCACCAAAGGAAAGAAAACCTTTCCCTTCCTCCCTCCTAAACGAGTATATATTCACCAAAACAAAATTTCTTAGCAGCAAGGAGTGGACATGAATCTGGCTGTAATAAAATTAATTTACTTAATAAAGTCCCCCACGAAGCTATAACAATTAAAAAGAGCACAAAACAATTAAAAAAGAAAAGAAAAGAATTGCAGACAAATCAAATATCAAATATTCTCTCATCCGGAAAGAATGGGAACTCATTAGCGACAGATTCAGATTTTGAAGAGACCAGGAAGAGTAGAATTATCAATTACATGCTAAAACCTTTATTTAAAAAAACAAAATTCTTTTCAGTAACTAAAAAGCAGCAGCCAGTATGCTATCACCAATAAATACCATAAAGTACAGGTATTTATATACATGGCTATAGGAAGAGACATTATTGATCTAAAAAAGAAGTGTCATTTTGACACCAAAGATGGAGCAGATGAAGAATTGCCCTCAGACCCATCAAGGTATAGAAAACTTATCATCTTTATCAACTATATGACATTATTACTTCTGATATGTTGGCTATTAGAAACATCTGGCAATATTTTTTAAAAACTTTTGTCTTAAGGTGAATTCACCCATTACTAGGGTGCACAGGAAAAATCAGTTAGGAGGTTACAAGAGAAAAGGTGGAATAAAAAGAGAGGGAAGGGGGAAGCAAGCAATGATTGAGGGTGAGATTGGCCGGGAGGTTATAGGTCTCTCAAATGACCTGTGCTATATTTTCTTCTTTTATGTTTTTGAGTGTTTCAATTAGCTTTCTGTCTGCTAGGAGTGAGGGAGAGTCTATCTTTGTGAATCTGTTTCTGTAATTGGGAAATTTACTAAATTTTTTCTATAATGAAATACCTGGGTTCCTATCAAATTAGTATGTTAGTGAGTCTGTTTCTGTTGGGAAGTGAGCTCTATAAATCAATATCTGTTTGCATGTTTCTGTTGAGTCAATGTTAAAGTTACATAAAACCATTAATGTAGCCTCACCCAACATCTTAAGCTTTTGAGTTAAATCGGTTCTTTATATGGTATCAGAGCTTCATGTCACGGGTTCTATCCTCACCGCCCCATTTAATTAATAATTCATTAGTATTGTGGAGCTTCTTAGCACAGGTAGTTGAGCCTGTGCATTGTCCACCCTTCAAACCCAATGGACTCTCATGTGAGGGGGCGTGTTAGAGTTATATAAAACCATTAATATAGCTTCACCCAACAGCTTAAGCTTTTGGGTTGAATTGGTTCTTTACAGTCTAACAACAAGAGTGTAATTATTGTAAGGTTAAATTCAGTACCTGCGATATGATGTAATCTGCTTGCTGCTTTGCATAATAATGCTCAGATGGATGGAGTTTCCCAATTATAGGCAGTAGTTCAACATCTGACAAGTACCTGCAAAGGTTGAGATTAAAACCCAAAATTGAATGATAGTAAACGTTGACTTTCAGAGAGAAAAGCTGTACAAGTGTTATAAGTACACAAAAGGAGAGGTATAGGGGTACAATAAACCTAGGCAAGTATGAACATGGACATGGTTTTTAACACTCCTCCTTAAGCTAAAGCTTATTAAGCTTTAAGCTTGTTACAAACATAACTTTTAAAATTTTAAAAAAAGAAACCAAAAAATATAATATTGGCTCCACAAAACATGGTTTGAAAGGCAATTCAAGGATGACAGAGACGTCAAAGGCGAATCAGCAAGATGGCTGGAATGGTCATCAGCCTGGAGAACTGGTTGAAATGCTACATGGCCAAGGAAGAAAAGACTAAGGTGGAATAATCACCAGTGGAAATGTCCTGACAAGCAATTATGCATAGAAAGAACTAAAACTTCTCTATATTCATTATGAACAACATTTGGAAATACAAACTACAGGAAAACTTAGGAGACCTAATAATAATGAGATTGAAAGTCAGGCTAGTATACGTTCATTGAATTTATTGTTGGCATGACTCATCAATGAGATAGTAGAAATCACCATTGGTTTCATTCATCATTGTACGAGGGCCAGATTGCATTTGGGATAAAGACTGGGGTCAGATTATGTATATGGGACAAAGATAGCATGGCCAGACCATATCTAGAAAGATTGGGGCCATATCGTCTTCCAAATTTCTCCCCCTAATGCTATGTTGGCATTGAAAAAGAGACAAAAAAAGGGCAAGAAAGGGAGAACAATCTGGTTTGAAAGGTGGTTAGTGACCTTGAGTGTGAAGATGCTTCACAATGCCATGTCAATATGGTAAATCCCCAACGCTCGCAAGAAAGAGGTGAACACTTGAACCTCCGCAAGAGCACTTCGTGCCCTAACCTCAGCCATAGAAGCCTTAAAATCAATATAGAAAATGTACTCAAAGTTCTTGGCAATTCCCTCACTTTCATCATCTACAACAGGAATTGGATGGCTACAATGAGGCTTAGATTCATTTTTCGTCAAGCTGATGTTCCTAAACGCAAATGCCAGAAGCATTGTAAATATCATCAAATTTCCTTTATCAACCACGAACATAATGCTCATCTTGACCAGCCAATTCATTCAAGGAATGATGGATTCTCGGGCCAACCTCACAATTTGGGTTATCCTAGATCCTGTCGGAAATAACCTACCAAAGGTAGAGCTCCCATGTGCTCGCGATAACAGTTATGTCTAGGAGATTGTTTGAGGCAATGAACTAAGTGCACCGGTGTTGTCGTCAATGTCCTCTTGCACCACGTTGAGGCCAAGCTTGGTGAGTGTGTGCTTGCATTTGGCTAGGACTTGTCGGTGTGAGATCATGCAGGTCAAGTACTTCTTTCAGACCTCTGAGAGTGCGAGGAGGCACTAGCTAGTGGCACATGTATATGGTGCGTAGAGAAAGGGAAGCGTGAGGGATGGCTCACAGTGGCAGGCCCCCCCAAATCTAGATAGCCTGACAAAGCACTTCAAATCTGAGGGTTACTAGATCTGGTTGAAAAAAATTTCAACTGCCAGAAAAGTTGATGGAGTGGCAGACCAAAAAGAATTGTTGTGCATAGGTAGCCAAAATCATGATAGGGCCGGGTAGACAACAAATCAAAGTGGATACATGGCTTCCGAAATAATTCTGTACCAGTGGGCAGTGAGTCCACTGGGTAGACACGGAATGAGATTGTCTCTCATCAACCTTGCTCTCATATCACGTTGAATTTCAAAGAGAAAATTTGTATGTCTGTCTGTTTTAACTACACCACAGAGAGGAGTTTAAATAACCAAAGAGATTTGTACCAAAAAAAAAAAAAACAAAGAGGTAGAATGAACCTATACAAATATAAACTAGACACTACGATGAACCTAGACAAGTATATACAATGAACCAACCTAGACATGGTTTTCAACAATACATTATAAGGAGACTATCACAATCATTCAAAGAAAGTAAACTATTAATGAAAATAAAAAAGGTGAATACCCGTCGCCATCTTTGTCAAGCTGAGCAAACAACACTCTAGCTGGAGCATCCATTGAATTATCAGAATGATGTGAATCATTGTGATTTTCTTCATCATAGTTTCTTACCAAATCAAATAGCCCATGGAAAAATTCTTTAAAGTTTATCTTCCCATCTCTATCTGTATCTCTTTCTCTGTGAAGAAATGGATAAATCAAGCAAGAGTAAGCCAAGACAGTGATATAAATAAGCTAATTGAATATGAACCGAAGATTCCCATTTACTTCAGAAAAATAAAATTAACTACAAATATTGTCCATATTTCTACTATTTGGCACGATAGTCAATGAAAAAGTTATTCTAATATTGAAGCTTTTTCTAGAGGAGGCATATGAGTATATGACTGCAAGGTAAAATTCATTTTCAAGAACAAAACAAACCACATATCTGTCACTTACAAGCAATTAGCTGTGCTAGCTCAACAAAGGATTGAAACATTCAACTTTAATCCTAATAGGTTGCACAGATTTGGGTGACCACAAGAAATCTGGTCTTCAGTGCACGAGTTACAATTATATGGAGATTAAAAATAGCCTTGAGTGTTATTAAGGATATATTAGGCTACGGAGAGTTTGGGAACAAAAGGAAGATCAAAATCAATGATATTTTTTGGTTAAAAAAGTACCATATACAGTAACACTGCATATTTCAGAAGCATACACTCATATCCCCATCTCTATCAGCATTGCTTGCTTTATGGAAGTTTCCTTATTAAGACTAGAAAACATGCAAATTTGGAACACCATTATCAGTCCCATATGTGGTAGCCCACCTACATTATTTGGAGAATAAAATAGGTCATTGTTATTTAGTGACTTGACATCTATGCCACTCTTTTGTCAAGTGCATTTTTTTTAGTAGATTCAAATGCATTTATTATAACAGTACATATACTTTCATATCAAAGATACATGAGTAAATTCTTAAAAATTTAAGAAGTAATTCTTTGTTAAACGAGACTGCAATTATCTTAGGGGAACAATGTTACAAACATAAATCACTTATTCTGAAATCTGAAAGAAACTGATATTGAGTAGTCATCATAGGTTTTCATGAGATTTGAGTAACCTGATTTCCTCCTTGCACAACCATTGATGAAGCTTTGGGTTTTGGCTGTCAGCCGGGTGCAGAAAACTAGAAAATTTAAGGAAAATCATTAGCATGAACATGAAGTGAAAGGGATCATCAAGTAGACATCAAGGTTTCATAACAAGTAGTAGTAGGAGCTCACTCATTGAATTCAGTTAAGTTTAGAAGACCATCTCCATCCGCATCTGATGCATTAAAATGCTCTTCTTTCCACCATCCCATATCATAACCAAAAGAATCATTACCTAATGAAAACACAAAATACAACATTCAATAAATAGGCATAAAAGTTTAAAAGAACCAAAAACACATAAATGTATTTCAGAAACAGTAACCACTTGCATTATTTACAAATATCAAACAGATCTAGAAAAAGAAATACTAGCATTATAAAAGCAAAATAAAGTAGCAGCAAAATTAGAAACAGAACCTGCATTTTGAACCCAACTAGGAGGATCATACTCGGAAAAGGAAACAAAGCCATCATGGTTCTTATCGTGGATGTCAATCTCTCTCTGTGTGCGATGCAAAACCTCTCTCTGGGCTTGCTGGAGGTTCCACTGAGTCAACTCGTGCTCGGTGATGAACCAATCGGTGGGGTCCACATCGATCTTGGGGAAGAGAAGAACTAACCTATTGGTGATGTTGAACTTATCCTCGTCGTTGAGATAGTCTTCGGCGTCCATGAAGTCCTCCCACTCGGGCTGTGACTCGTGAGCGGGTGCTGAGTCGAGTTCGGGGTGGGAATGGTGGATGTACTGCTTCTCCCATTGCTTGTCTTCGCGGTGGCGCTCGAGCTCGGCGACGAGGGGGTCGAAGGCGACGGGGCGGTGGTTCGATGGGGAGAGAGTGAAGTTGGAGCGGAGCTTGAGGCGGCGGTGACGGTTAGTGGTGTGTTTGTTTGGGGAGAAAGAGAGGAACAAGAGAAGCACAAGTGCTACGGTGATGTAGATGAATATTGAGGCTTTGGCCATTGCATTGAGAATTGAGAGAAGAGATTCAGAACAACAAGTATAACGAAGAAGAACAAGAAAAATAAAAGAATTAGAATAACAAAAGAAAGAAAGAGTAGATCTGTTTGTTTGTTTTGTGTTGTTGGGTTGGATGAAGCTGTTTCGCCGCCTCACTTACATTACATGCCTCTTTTATCCAATTTTTAAATCAAATCTGCTCTACAAATATATATATATATATATATATATATATATATATATATATATATATATATATATGGAGCAATCGTAAACCCTACATAGGTGAATTAATGGCGAAAGAGAGAGAATGTTAAAAAGTTTTTGAAAAAATAAAAATGTTGATCCAATGGTGATTAGATAGATAGTAAGTTGGTTACACAATCATCACTGTTGATTTATATATATATATATGGTTTAGATCTTTCATTCACATGACATGAATATGTTAAATCACATTCATTTCCAAAAAACATGTATATATATATATTTCTTAATTTGGTTTCATAAATTAAAAAAATAAAAATATATGTAAATAAAATGGAGATGGATATAACCATGGATAATACTTTTCTTATATTTTCTTCTCCACACATGAAATAGGTGGATCTTAATCGCTGAGCTCCCAAGGGTTTGATTGAATCAGCAAAAAAAAAAAACCCTGCCTAAAGCAAATTATAACATAACACAAACATTTTTCCTACAACATAACTCTTATAAATCCCAAAATAAATATCGGTTATAATTCTCATTTAACATGACAATTGCAATCTTCCTACACACCCTTCGATTTTCGTGCTAATGTGGGCTACACATAATATTTTTCTAACATATGGGTCACACATGCTTTTTATCTCTACAACATGAGATTTCAATTCTCATGTTACATGAGAATTATAAATCCCAATAAATATATATGTAAATAAAATGAAAATGGATATAACCATGGATAATACTTTTCTTATATTTTCTTCTCCACACATGGGTGGATCTCACATATTTGTTGTGGACTCACAATTTTTAGTGGACCCCATCATTTTTATGTGTTAGTAGGAGAATAATTTCTTTTTGGTAACATAAGGAAAATATTACTTTTAACTATAGCTTTAATATTTTTATAGTGAATGTAGATAAGTTATCTACTATCGATCCCAAAAAGAAGTCGTCTATAATTTAAAATTATAATTAAAAAGACTATTAAAACAAACAAATAATTATAAAAATATCTTGATTTCCGCCTCAAAACGAGTTAGGTAATCAAATATATATATATATATATATATATATATATATATATATATAAATTCATACTTACTACCTCTTAAGTTTACTATTTTTACTACTAAATTATAACCATTAGATTAATTTTTTTAATCTAATGACTCATATTTATCCCTTATATTTCCAATTTTTCCCTCAATCACTCACCCCTTTCTCTCTCTATGTCACACGAATATAGTTATAATATCTCTTTCTCAAAATTCTCTTTCTCGTCATAACAGAAGACTCTCACTCTCACATCGTTTTCTATTCTGACCAAAACCAAAACATACCATTTTAATTAATTTATTAATACAACAAAATCTGATACTGAGTGTGAGAATTTTTTTAGAGGGGTGAGGATTAAAAACTTTACAAATGATATTTAAATCAGCCACCGGAGACTGTGGAGAAAATGGCAGCTCCGATTTCATTTGCCGCCGGACATTAACTTCTCCGTCGCCATGGGAACTTTAATCGTCGGCTTCTGATATGCTGTGAGGGAATTGAATGCGACGAAGAGGAGGAGCTGCAACATGGTCGTTTTGAATCCAAATCCAAATTCAGAAAGAGAAAGGGAATCTTGAGAAAGACCTGAGCGTGTGACCTAGAGAGAGAATGGGGGTGAGTGATTGAGGAAAAAATTGAGAATATAAGCGATAAATATGAGCCATTATGTTAAAAATTAATCTAATGGTTATAATTTAGTAGTAAAAGTAGTAAACTTAAGAGGTAGTAAGTATAACCCCTCCCATATATATATATATATATATATATATATATATATATATATATATATATATATATATAGGAGAAGATTCTTTAACATTGATGTGAAATTAAAAAGTGACATCAAATCTTAATCATTGATTTTCGCTAATCAAAAATCTACTGTTAAGATTTTTATCAAATTTTTTGATTTGACACTATCAAATAATCCTACTCCTATATATATGATTTTATTTCTTTATTTGGTTTCATAAATTAAAAATAATAAAAATATATGTGAATGTAATGAATATGTATAAAACTAGGGTTTTATGTTATTATCTAACATAACCCAATTTTGTTTTCCTAGACACACCAAAAAGGAGAGAGAGTGAGTGAAATGATGAAAGAGAGAGAAAAAATGTGGACTCATCTCTTTGATGAGTTGGGAAAAACAAATTGTCCTTATAAATGACATAATTATGTATTCCTTTTACTTTCACAAAGAGATGAGACTTACATCTTTATATTTTTTTGTCCACTCTTTCTCCTCCTTTATCTATCTCTTTCTCTTACTTAAAATGACACAACTTTACATACTTTAAAATGAGACACATTTTTTCCTAAAACTATATAATAAAGGAAAAAATTATTCTTATGTTAATATAATTTAAATATATTACACACCCTTAATAATAAGAAAAATGTGCCACATTTTTTATTTTCTTTTATTTTTCAGATGGTGGAACTCACTACGTTTATCTCTATGACATAAGATAACTTTTCTCCTTAAACATAAGATTAATAAAACCCTATAATAAAAGCCCACAAAACTATTTACACCTCCTTTCTTTCCAAAACAGAAAGCGACAAGAAAATGGTTGACCTCATGGAAAATTTATCGCCCGAATCCTTTCTTTTTCTTTGTTAATGTGCTATCAAACAAAGGATGAATTTCATCCTCTTTTAACCCTTTTCTTTTCTTTCCTTTCCTTTCCTTTCCTTTCCTTTCCATCTTAAAAAGGCATATCGAACGAAGCTTAAGGGATGTCAGTATCACCTTGAAGGTGATAGCGGAGTGATTTGGTATATATATTTTCTGTTGTATATATGTTGGAATTGATACATTATAGTGGCAATTAACTAAGTAAAACTGAAAGAAAATAATATTGTTTACTCAATTTCAAAAATTAGAATAAAAACTAATTACGCTACATAGTTTGTTGATGTGATCTTATACTTACTAAATATAAAGTTACTGAACTTCTTTGGGTTATACTTGCCCCTTGTAAAGACTCATTTGCGATAAAGAACAAATATTCCTTCACAAGATTTTATTGTCAGGGCATGCTACAATTTTTCCATTTTTTGTTTTTATTGTCTTGTTAGGACATGGGACAAATTATAACCAAGGTTAATTGCGGTCTAGTATTAAAGGAATAATAGCATGGATTGAATTTATAAAGCCTCTATCGTTCATTACCTCCACTCTACATTTGGACATAATTTTTTTATTTTTTATTTTTTTTCATCACTGATTTAATCCGACTCGAGTAATATTGCTAGACTCATAAGAAACGACTCTTTCAATGTAATTTTTTTAATTCCCAAAATTCGAACTCGAATTGGTTAGGAAAAATAAATTTATTACTACTTGAATCTTGATTAGAACAGGTCTTTACCTCTAAGATAAGGATCATATGCTCCACTTTTATTACACCATCAAGCTTTTACTAATGTGAGTTTCACTGTGTTTTCCCCACTTTGCAGATCCCCTTCATGGCTACAACTTCAACAAAAGCCTCAAACCTTCCTGCGGCCACCCTTAACTAGACCAACACTTTGGAACGAAACAAGTTTGATCCTATTATATACATGGGAAAAACTACTCTTATGTTACATGTGATAAGTTTCTCTTCTACATACACTTCGATAATTGTGTCACCTTTTTCATTTCATTTCTTTTTATTTTTATTTTTGTAGGTGGTGAAGTCCACAAGTTTATCTCTATAATATGAAATAACATATCTCCTTTAACATGAGCTTAATAAAACCCTATATACATACATACATATTTTTTATGGGGTTTGATTTTTTCATGTTGTATGAAAATTGAATTCTCATGTTGTGACTCAACTAATGGTGTGCCCATATTTATTAAATAAAAAAGAATAATTTTGCACGTAAATCGAAGGGTCACAACATGATAATTGAATCCTCATACAACATGAGAAAATGTTTTCCCATCTTTTATACACTAAAAGGGCTAAGCCTTCAAGAAAGAATGATTAAACCGTAAGTTCTAACCAGTGGTAGATAAAAAACAAAACTTAGTTAATGATTTCAGATGATTGTGGACCAAAATCAAAAAGAGGTGAACCACTTCAATAAGTGATGAATAAGTGGATGACATAAGTGAGGTTGATGAAAGACCCAAACCATATGGTAGACCAAAACCAAAATTAGGTACTCCATTAAGTAATCTATTATCATTAGCGGATAATGTAAGTGGACCATGGTCACACCACCATTAACACATTTTTACTAACATTCTCTCATCCACACATACTCATCCACACATACCATCATATACTATAGTGAAAAACAAAATACATTTCTGTACCAAAAAAAAAACAAAATACATGAATCATGGCAATAAGTCTTCTAATTTGTGTAAGTATTATCTTCCATATATTACATTGTATTATATTTCTCAAGCCCATATAACTTAATGAATAAACCCAATATTTATTCTGAGTCCAAATTTTATTGATATTTCACAGAATACCAAAGTATGAATGATGTCAATCTAATAAGGCCTTTCAGACACTCTTTTTATTGTGAGGAAATTTGTGACAAGAGAAAATATCCTCTCATGACAAGAGAAAATTTGTGAGGAGGTCATCACTTTTATTGTATGGGATGATCTGCAAGTGACACCATGTGCAAATACTTCTGGCATTTCCTTTCTACAAAAGCTGAATGTACCATTGGATGATCTGCAGAAGCATGTGGTGAGCATTGGGGAGACGGATAACAATACATTTTTTTAATAATTTTATCTTTTACTTTGAATATTGATACTTTAAAATTTAATGATTATCAATGAATTTACTGAGAATTATTATTGGTTTAAAAAAGACTGGCTTGGCTTTGAAGAACTGTAAGACATACATCTCCCTTTTATCCTCTAAAATATTTGGCACAAGTAATGACTTTCATTATCTCTAAAAAAAACTTATTTGAATATAGTTATAAAGAAGTTGTAGTTATTTATAAAAAATGTCATCAATGAATTCTCATATTTACAAAATTGCCACACAAAAAAATTTAAAATAAAAATAAAAATCAATTTAATTATGAAAATGCCATTAATATATCTCCTTATTTACATGAATGTCACCGCAAAAACAAGAAACCAGAAAATAACTTTGGAAAACATCATGTAGTTGTTTTGCTTTTTCGGTTTCTAAAACAAAAAAAACAGGTTTTCAAAACAAATAGCATGAAAATGGTCTTTCCAAATAAGATTTTTTGTTTTATTATTTTTAAAATTTTAAAGCTCTTCTTGAAAACAGAAATCAATAAGAGCCAAGCTGGTGAGCTTAGGTCTGAGTGAATTCGATGGCGTTGTGATTTTTATTTTTTTTTGTCATTTGGTGTTGTGATTTTTAAACTCCCTTTTCTGAGTATTATATTCTATTTTAAGAGGAAGGTTATAGTTACAACCTTTTTTATTTTATAACTTCTTATAACCATATCTTAATACCGTTGATTTCTACTAATCAATGGTTATCATTTATTATGAATTAATAATTAATTAATGAATTTAATTTGTGAAAATCATAACCGTTAATTGGCGAAGATCAACGGTGATAGGATATGGTTGTAAGAGATTGTAAAAAAAAAATTGTAAGAATAACCTACCTCCTATTTTAAATGTAACATTTATCTTTTATCACACAAACTTGTTAGCTACGTTTTCACGCAACATTAGCTTGACTGATTTATTTATTTTTTTGTTTTTTTTTTGTGAAATCACCCGAGTAAATGCTATTAGGACACCCTAATTTTGACGTTGAATATTGCTTGTAAGATGAGTGAAGAACTATTGCTAAGGACCTTAACAAAACCCGTAAGTTACATTGCCTCGTTTTCAATAATTATTTTGTTTTAAAAAAAATTAGATGCAAAAATATGTTTTCGTACCAACTTTACCTCTCAAGATACCATAAATTCAGTCAACCATTGAGATACCATGGAGATTACGTGTAACTTGTTTAGAGGGTCACGTGAGTCTTAGGGACGAGAAAACACTATATATAGAGTCTGTTTGATTGTGTTTTGATATTTTTGTTCTTAAAACTGTTTTGTAAAATAATTATGGAAACAGTTATTTTCTGTATTTTTTTTTTGTTTTAAAAGTTAAAAACCAAAACAGAAAACAAAAACAAGTTAGACATGTTCTCTAAATTTAATTCTAAAAATAAAAAAATAGTTACAATTTTTTAAACTTTTTTTACAAAACAAACCTTACCAAATGAGTTTTTTTATTTTTTGTTCTGAAAACTAAAAAAACTATTTTTAAAAACATTAATCAATCAGACCCTATAGTCACTATATGATGTTCATGTAGTCACTATATGATGTACAAAAAGAACCCATATCATGCAAATCTAATAAGAACTCAGCCCAAATATAAAACTAGCATAAAAATCATACACTCCTCACTTTGAATTTTTGACCTCAGGTGGTGTTTGATAGGAAGATTTTTTTTGAGATGGATGAGGAAATGAAAAGTGGGTATTATATTATATCATGTTTGGTGCAAGTTTTAAAGAAATATGCCCACTAAAATCAGTTGCCCATATGATTTGCTAATTGTGTGAAAATTATGTTGAAAACTACTGTTTAGAAATACCACTCTGTAAGTGATATTTTTGGTTCCCCAGTAAAGCATGCAACTAAGCAATCAACGACAGCAAAAAATCACGAGAAGTGGCATAATTATCAGCATCAACAATTAGTTGTAGCCTTGTAGGTGTAAGAGACACAAGTTTAAAATAAAAATGTACATAGAACTCACAATAGTATTCATTATTATCTACATCGAGTTGTGGTATTTACTAAAGATAGATAATATAACTTCATGAAAAATTGGGGGGGAAATATCGTTGAAAATACCTCTTCCAAGGTAATATTTTCAAGTTGCCTAGGCTAATGGGAGAAAGAGGACACATGTGGATGCCAAAAATATCCACTTCTATTAGACAATGGTGTTTGCTACAAGGGTTATTTTATAATTTGAAGTTATTTCCCCATCTATATTTTACCTCAAACCAAACATAGACTTTATAAATCTTACCTAATTTATCCAGTAAATTTTTTTTCTAACCAAACAACTTCTTTTACATTTTTCTACCAAACTCACTTTCCAACCATTTTCCTATCAATTACATTTCTCTAGTATTCAGAAAATTTCTTCTCAACCAAACGCCTAGGATTTGAGTCTTTTTTATTTGATCGAATCGACGATGTTGAGTGTGTCTTTATTTACAATGTTGCCCGCTCTTTCTAAAAATTCAAAGTATTTACTAAAGAAAAGTTTAGTTTTTTTAATTTAAAACATCTTGTCTTATTTTTTTATATTATTATTATTATTATTTGTTTTTTCTTATTTTAACTTGAGAAAAATAAAATAAGACAAAGCAGTTTTGGTAATTATTTGTTGAGCAGAAAATTATAACTATAAAAGAAATAACCAAACACTCATTTTGTAAATTTTATATTTTTCCAACAATGTTAAGATGATATTATGAAGATGAAGTCTGGATGAAAATCTAGAATGCACAACTTTAGGGAAAACTTATTTGGTTTAACGGGATGACTTAAAAATATGATAAGAAATTTTCACCCAATACCATTGTTGAAAGATTTATAACTTCATAGAAATTTGTAATCAAACTTAAGTTCTAACTTGAGGATATTTCTAGTCTTGAACTCACAAGTGATGCGACATGGGGAAATTGTTAATTAAGATTGATAAATAATTATTTATATAATTTCTTGTCGGTGGCTAAATTAGTTAATTAAATGATTAAATTTTATAGTTAAATATATATGTGATTGAATAATTAAAAATGTATGCTATTCATCACTTACTATAATTTTCAAATAAATAAATAAACGAGGGAATACTAGATTATATAGGGATACGATATTGTGACACACAAATAATGTTACGCATAATGTTACGATCACATCTTAACCGTTGATTTTCGCCAATCAATGGTTATCATTTTTAAAATCAAACTCATTAATTAATTATTAATTCGCAATAAATGATAATCGTTGATTGGCGGAAATCAACGATTAAGATGTGGTCGTAACATTATTTGTGTGTCACAATATCCTATCCCATGTCATAAATACATTAAGTGTGAGATTCACCTATTTTAAAAAAGGCTTTAATGTTTCTAAAGTAAATGTAGATAAGTTATCTACATTCGCTCCTATAACGACGTTATTTTGGGTTGAAAAATTAAAAAATTATAATGAAAAGGACTATTATAACCCTGAAATAAATTATAATTACAAAAACACCTTGATTTCGGCCTTAAAACGACGTCATTTTAGGCTCACTATAAATAAGTCATCTACAATTACCGTAGAAAAAACAAACCCTTAAAAAAAAAATTGAATGGCACACATTTTCATGGTATGTGTAAGAAGAATTTATTTTCTTATGCAATATTAGAAAAACAAACCCCTTATATAATACTATTTAAATTTACATATTTGATACATGTAGCTACGAAACATAAAACCTGAACTTTTTCTGGACACACCACATTATCTACTCCGTTGGCAGATACTAGCAAAACACAGAGAAATCGGGTGCCAGATAGAATTCATATTCACCTTTTGTACATGGCAAGTGCGAGGAAATTTTTTCCATATTAATAATAGTTTTAGCCTTGAAACACTGGTAATGTTATTCTTTGTGATCGAAATGTTACAAATTTTTGTTAGGTTAGCACTCAATATAATTAATCCCTCATCTCTGCACTTGCAAGTCGAGAAATCTTATAGTAATTTTTCTTTTAATAATTTTATTTTATATTTCTCTAATACTTTTTTCAGGAAACAACCATTTTATAATTATATAAGGATAAAGCTGCGTATAAGGATTTTCTCCACCCCACACTCACTAATCGGGTTTAATGGGGAGTAATTTTTTTTTCTCTAATACTTTTTCACCCTTCAAGCATGTTAGGGAAAGTGAAAACGTTTCTATATTAGCTAGTTGTGAGGGATAAACTTCACCATCTCTTTACTTTTTCCTACCTTATGGCAAGAGAATTGAGACAAGTTTGGCATCAGAAAGTTAAAATGCCACCTCGTAAAGCTTTGGTGATGCATCCTTTACTTTTTCTGCTTAAATATACTATCTGACACAAAGGTTTTATTTCCCTACTTCGACCAACCACTATGGAATATTGCTCCTGAAAATATATAAACCACTCTCAGCCACTAAAAACTAGCTCTTTCAGGGATTGTTCAAGTTTTAAAAAAGCTGACTTGGATCTTTCTGTACCATCTTTTTCTAAAAGCAACCAAACAATCCATGATGTTAAAGTATTATCTTGAATAACTTTCCTTCAAGTTGCCATGTCAGTGCCTTTTTATCAACCAAGATCATGGTTGATGATCCAAGGTTGAGTCATCCCACCAAAGGGTCAACATTCACATCCTAGTTCGCATCCCTTTAAATACCTCTTTGAAATACAAGGGACTAACCAACCCAAATTAGCATAGCTTTCTTAGTGATCTAGTTGCACAGAACCGTTCCTCTTCACCTACTGCTAGTTTTTTTCAAGAAAACAGAAACCTTAGTAATCATAAAAAAATGCAGACCTCACTTCTTCATGAGCTAATTGTTGGAACTCCAATCCTCTCAGCAACATATGATCAGCTTCAAAAGTCAGTTAACAGATACTTACCTGATCCTGCCACTCAATGTCAATATTCAACCACAACATCAAAGCAAAGTAAATATATCTTTTCCTTTACCATGTAGTATGTACTTTTATTAAGAAATATTGATGATTTTACCAGTACTGAGAGGTTCAATGTTTCAGGTAGAGTATATTCGAGTATAAACAGGCTTGGAAAGAAGGCCGATAGTCTTTCAGGAGGATTACAAGAACATGGTGAGTATCCTTGTAAAACATAGGAGTGTGTTTGGTAGAAGATTTTGTTAAGGATAGCTAGGCAAATAGAAGTTGCATTTTTGGATCATGTTTGGTATCATGTTATAAATTTTTTTGCTAGGGACCTCATTTGCCTAGTATTTGCTTTTTGTGTGTAAGAAACACTGTTGAATAATACCACTTACAAGACGGTATTTGCTGATAGATGGGGAAATCCAAAAAGGATTGCAAGCAAGAAGACCAAATTGAGCATGATATTTGGGAAAACTAAAACCATATTTTCCCATTTTATTTTTGTCACGGGTTGTTGTGGTAATTTAACCATATTTTCCTACCTATATTTTACCTTCAACCAAACATAGACTTAGCAAACTAAAATCAATTTTCCTGGTAATATTTCGGTCTACCAAACAACATTTTTAAAATTTCCCCACTTATTTTAGTTTACAACCATTTCCCCACTAATTATATTTTCCTGGTTAAAAAAAATTTCTCCTATATCAAACGCGAGATATTTTTTTCCAAGTGATATGGCACTAATGAGTTACTATTTATGAAAACCATGCCTTCTCTTTGGTGGATGATATAGTCGAGAATCTATTTATAAGCTTTCATGATAAGGGCTGTGATTCTGACACTTACAACTGATTTTCTCCATCCTTCAATGTCTGCAGTGAGATTGGGGACAAATATATCTGAAACTATTAAGAGGAAGTTTAGCTTAGGAGCTCGCATTCTTCAAGTGGGTGGAGTGGATAAAGTCTTTAAGCAATATTTTAATGTGAGAGAAGGGGAGAGACTGTTGAAAGTTTCCCAGTGCTATCTGTCCACCACATCTGGCCCTCTAGCAGGTCTCCTCTTCATCTCCACTGAAAAGGTTGCCTTCTGCAGTGAGAGATCAATGAAAGTCTTTAATCAGAAAGGCCAAATGTGTAGGATCCGTTACAAGGTAAGTCATCAAGTAATATAAAAGTAAACCTCTTCATCTTTCTCAGTTTCCCCAAATCCAAGATTGGTTAAAGTTCTGAAAAGTATACGTGTCATGTGCAGGTTGTCATTCCACTGAAGAAGATCAAGTGTGTGAACCAAAGTGAAAATATTCAGAAACCAAGACAGAAGTACATAGAGATAGTCACAGTGGACAATTTTGATTTCTGGTTTATGGGTGTCTTGAAATATCACAAAACTTTTAAATATCTTGAGGAGGCAGTTTCTCAAGCTTAGATGAGTATCGAAATCCACCGTTTGGGCTCAAAGCTTAATTGTGTCAGGATAAATATCAAGATGCAAGAGATGATCAGAAACAAAAACAAGAGAGACTTCACTTCATCGCATATATATGCATCCTGTTGGTGAAAACATCTCATGGGACTTTGGCCTTCCACCCAATATTGAGCTGTGATAGTGGATGGATGTGGTTCATATTAGATGAGCTGCGGACT
Organism: Gastrolobium villosum; assembly: GCA_032173675.1. Taxonomy (NCBI): domain Eukaryota; kingdom Viridiplantae; phylum Streptophyta; class Magnoliopsida; order Fabales; family Fabaceae; genus Gastrolobium; species Gastrolobium villosum. The sequence goes on from JAVKPL010007658.1 coordinate 274,542, forward strand.
TTGCTGCCAGCATATTGTGGATAAGTATTGTGAATGCAAGAGTTCATCATTTGGTGCCTGCTTTGTTGCAGAATCTATGCCATATGTATTTAGTGGCTGGCAATGCTTGTTGGAAATATTTAAGTGTGAGTAGTGGTGTGAAGTACCACATTGGCCAGACATAGACTAAGTGAACACCATATAAGTATAAAAGACCCTAAACCTACGGCCTTAAGATTTTAGTTTGAGATGTGGTGTTGGTCCATTTATTGTGGTTTGTTGCTTGGCCCATTGATGGAGATATCCTTTGTAAAGGATTTTGCGCTCCCCCATACCATTCTTATCAATGCTAAGAACCATATTGCTTTTGCAGAAGATTACCATCCATGTACAGCTCTATGAAGGGAGATTGTGGTTATGGGAGGGAAGAAAAATCATATAGGATCCGAAGAACAAGGAAGTTCAACTTGAGAAGAGATAATGTGTGTAGATATTCTGGAAGCTTTGCTGCCCAACTATGAAATTTCAGGCTCAATCACTTATGGATTTATTATGTAAAAGTTTTCAAGAACCAGAATTTGTATTTCATATTGTATTCATACCATCCAACTCTTTAATAAAATTTGTATATAATTACTTAAATGTTGAGTCTACTTTAATTAATTAACAGAAAGTATGATAGATTATATTATTAAAAGAGGGTGAAAAAGAAGCATGGATAAAGTTGCTCCTTTATTAAAGGTTGCATATAAGGAAAAAAAAATTGGTTACAAGCATATAAGGATTTCAGTTATGTGTTTCCTTGCAATTCAGGTTTCATGGAAGTGGTTTTATGATTGATTACATTGATAAATGAATGCTTCTAATTTAATTAGTAAATTGATTTCATTAACCACTATTCATTAATTTTATTTATTTATTTCAGTTAGTTATAGTAGAGTGATTTTTGGTTAATTAAACTTAAGTTTGGTTACAGTTATTGATCTCACTGGAGCCATCTTATAGATGAATGAGGATTGCTCCAACTGTGGGATAGCATCTGAAATGTGTAAGTTCATTTAGTCCAAACGATACAGGTGTGGACTTGTTTTGTGACTGAATTGTGGAAAGACAACCGAAACGCTAATCACCACAACTTCTATCTATGTTCTCTTTTTGCTAAAACTATAAGTTTTTGAAGGCAGAATAACTGTTGCCAAAGAAATCACTGCTATAACCAAATACTTCAACAAAAATTTAAGGGAACTTTCACTAATAGCGATTTTGCTAATACTTTATTGGGGAAGTTTATATTTACAAATTTTTTGTTTACAAATTATATTATGTCTTAGGAAAATACTCTTGAATGAATCTTATCGATAAGACATAATATAGTTTGTAAATTTGTAAAAAAAAAAAAAAAAAATTGTCAATACAACCCTCTTTTACTTTATTTGGAGAATTCAAGGGTGAGTAGTGAAGCATTATGTAACATCCCGAGCACCGACGAGGGCGGGGAGTGATCGCCAGTGCAAAGAGGCACGGATAAGGAGCGGCTCCTGACAGGCTTCCAGTGTGGGGTTACATGCATGGATGAATCGAATCGACACCCGAAAGAGAGGGATTCCAAAGACTGTGCAGGTATGAGACTGCACAGTTTGGGATAACTTATAAGAATTAATTGGTACTACCTATACTAACAAGATGCATCTTCTTTTCGGTAGCCCGGAACGGAAGAACTCCATAGTTAAGCGTGCTTGACTTGGAGCAATTCTGGGATGGGTGACCTCCTGGGAAATTTTCCCAGGAAGTGTGCGAGTGAGAAAAAAGCACAATGAAAAGTCTCGTATTAGTATGTGGGGATAGTCTTTGATTCTTGAAGCGGTCAGGCCTTACAAGTGGTATCAGAGCGCAGGGCCTCTCTTCCAGTAGGGTGTTGTTCGAGGACGAACCAGGCGGAAGCTGGTGGGCATGTAACATCCCGAGCACTGATGAGGGCGGGGAGTGATCGCCGGTGCAAAGAGGCACGGACAAGGAGCGGCTCCTGACAGGCTTCCAGTGTGGGGTTACATGCATGGATGAATCGAATCGACACCCGAAAGAGAGGGATTCCAAAGACTGTGCAGGTATGAGACTGCACAATTTGAGATAGCTTATAAGAATTAATTGGTACTACCTATACTAACAAGATGCATCTTCTTTTCGGTAGCCCGGAACGGAAGAACTCCATAGTTAAACGTGCTTGACTGGGAGCAATTCTGGGATGGGTGACCTCCTGGGAAGTTTTCCCAGGAAGTGTGCGAGTGAGGAAAAAGCACATTACGCTGGTTATAAATGTATTAAGTAAGCACCGAAGGACTCGTAAATGTGGGAAGAGTGTTGGGAAGGTAAGACTTTGGTTGGTAACCCATAAACATTTATTGGGACACACACAAAAAGGGTAGTTTTTCTATTTGTCTTTTTAAAACTATATCATTCATCATTTTTGAAGACGATAAATCCTATCTTTCATTTTGCAATATAAATATATATTCTAGAAAAGGATTTCTTGGGCATAAAAGTTAACTTCCTTGATAAATGATGAAAGTCTAGGAGTAACATTGGTAACATACCTGTGATTGTAAACCATTTGTTGGCACCTATTTCCATACCACTAGACATTATGCAGAACTAACAATTGAATACACATGCCTAGGAATAGAGATTAATAAAGAAATGCAAAAAATAAACGAAAACATCAAAGCAGTATATTTTATCATTCCCTTAAAAATTTCAAAGCACAACACTAATTCCCCTTAGGTAAGGTCAAGTGGTCAAGTGTGTTATACCAATAGTAGAACAGTGTTTTCCCTTTCAAAACTCAAACAGAAAGTGATGAAGAAGGAACGTTTACCATCGGCTTTACATGTGGGGCATGAGGATGATGTGGGAATGATTTGGAAATTTCCTTTTTCACAAATCCTTGAAATATGTAGAAGACTCTTCCCCTAGTTCTCCCAGCACATGATGTCAATAGCCTCCTGGGATCACTTTCTATTTATGACCCAAACAATTTCATGTTCCTTATCCTTGTCTTCTTTTTCTAATTTATTCCCTTATCATAGCCCTGTCAGCAAGCTCACTTTATGATTTAGTTTGGCCCCAACAAAGAGCTCTGATGGCTTCCTTAATGACTACCTCTGCATCAGTTAGTTCCAATTCCCTTTTCCACAACCAAAATAGCAAAATACAATGGTTTTAGTTGCCCCTGATCTCATTTTCTTCATAGATGAGTCAAGGAACATGTCCATGTACAAGGAATTCTGGCCTTATCCTTTCGAGAAAAGCAAGAGATTGTGTTGTCTCCCACATCAGCACGTAGGAACATGTCCTGTCAGCTTGCCTACTATTGGAGAATGTATGTATCTTGACACATTAACTTACACTTGACTTTCATTAGCGGTTGATTCTGTTTAACTTACTGTGCATGTAACCCTGAAGCTTCTTACTATTTTAGAGTCTCCATTCCGCATCCCAGTTTAGATTGATAAGACTATCTTTGAGAAGTCTCACCAACAATTTAGCAGTGAACTTTCACGAATTTAATATCCTTATTCGCCCTTCAGATAAGTTAGAGAAACTGAAGACGATCTTTTAGTTTCAGCAGTCTGTTGATTGCAAAATATTACATATCTATTAGATAATCACACGGGATAAACTTCACCAACCCTTTTACTTTTTTCTACCTTATCGCAAGTGAATTTAAAGCAGTGTGGCATCAGAAAGTTAAAATGCCAGCTCATAAAGCTCAGGTGATGCATCCTCACATATGCCATTCAAAAGCACTCCAACGAAACCTTACTACGATCAACCACTAGGGAATCTTGCTGCTGAAGATATATAAACTTCTTTCTCAACCTCTGAAAACTAACGCTTTCAAGAATTTTTTAAGTTCTAAAAAACCATCTTTTTCTAAAGCAACCAAATAATCCATGATGTTATAATATTATCTTGAATAACTGTCCTTCAAGTTGCCATGTCAGGGCCTTTTTATTAACCAAGATCATGGTTGATGATCCAAGGTTGAGTCATCCCACCAAAGGGTTAAGATTCACTTTCTAATTTTCATCCCTTTAAATACCTCTTTGGAATACAAGGGACTCATCAACCCAAGTGAGCATAGCTTCCTTAGTAATCTAGTTGCTCAGACCGTTCCTCTTCACCTACTGCTATTCCTTTCCACAAAACGAAAACCTTGTTAATCATAAAAAATGCAGACCTCAATTCTTCATGAGCTTCTTGTTGGAACTCCAATCATCTCTGCAACACATGATCAGCTTCAAAAGTCAGTCAACAGATACTTACCTGATTCTGCCACTCAATGTCAATATTCAACCACATCATCAAAGCAAAGTAAAATCTCTTTTCCTTTATTGTAGAAATTTAATTTTATTCAGTATTGATGGTTTTGCCAATATTGACAGCTCCAATATTTCAGGTAGAGTATATTCAACTACAAACAAGCTTGGAAGGAAGGGTGATGGTCTTTCACAGGGAGTCCAAGAACATGGTGAGTATCCTTGTAAGCCTTAGATATTTTCCAAATGATATGGCACTGATGAGGTACTATATATGAAAATCATGCCTTTTGTTTGGTGGATAATATAGTCAAGAAGCCATTTAAGCTTTCATCAAAAGGACTATGCTTCTGGCAGTTTAACTATTTTTTTCCTTCCTTCAATGCCTGCGGCATCTATATCAGTTTAACTCGTTTTGCTTAGTGAGTATATCTAATTCTATTTATATAACTCTGAAATTGCAGTGAGATTGGGGACAAAGATATCAGAAACTGTTAAGAGGAAATTAAGCTTAGGGGCTCGCATTCTTCAAGTGGGTGGAGTGGAGAAAGTCTATAAGCAGTTTTTTAATGTGAGAGAAGGGGAGAGGCTGCTGAAAGTTTCCCAGTGCTATCTGTCCACCACATCTGGCCCTCTAGCAGGTCTCCTCTTCATCTCCACTGAGAAGGTTTCCTTCTGCAGTGATAGATCAATGAAAGTCTTTAATCAGAAAGGCCAAATGTGTAGGATCCGTTATAAGGTAAGTCATCAAGTAGTATAACATATGCATAAACCTCTTCATCTATCTCAGTTTCCCCCAATCCCAGATTGGTTAAAGTTCTGAAAAGTATATACATCATGTACAGGTTGTCATTCCACTGAAGAAGATAAAGTGTGTGAACCAAAGTGAAAATGTTCAGAAACCAAGACAGAAGTACATAGAGATAGTCACATTGGACAATTTTGATTTCTGGTTTATGAGTGTCTTTAAATATCATAAAACTTTTAAATATCTTGAGGAGGCAGTTTCTCAAGCTTAGATGAGTATCAAATCCACCGTTTGGGCTCCAAGGTTTTTGTTGTCAGGAGAAACATCAAGATACAAGAGATGATCAGAAACAAAAAGAAGAGAGACTTCACTTCATTGCATTATCCATCCTGTTGATCAGTACATCTCATGGGACTTTGTCTTCCCCCCTAATATTGAGCTATGATAGTTGATGGACGTGGTTCATATCAGATGAGTAGCAGACTTAGCTGCCAGCATATTGAGGATAAACAATGTGAATGCAAGAGTTCATTGTTTGGTGCCTGCTTTGTTGCAGAATCTATGCCATGTGTATTCAGTGGCTGGCAATGCTAAGGACCATATTGCTTTCGCAGAAGATATCCATCGAGGGACAGCTCTATGTTAATGCTTTGTGAAGAGAGATTGTGATTATGGATTTATGGTAGAAGACAAGATTGAAGGAAAAATAAATAGAAAAAAGGAGGGAAGCAAACTGCAATGAAATCCAAAGAACAAGGAAGTCCATCTTGAGAATAATGTGTGTAGAGATGTTTTGTAAGCTTTGCTGCCCAACTGGGGGAGTTTCAGGCTCAATTACTTGTGGATTTATTATGTAAAAAATTTCGGGAACCATAATTTGTATCTGAGATTGTATTCATAGCATCAAACTCTTTGATCAATTTTGTATATCATTACTTAAATGTGAGCCTGTTCTAATTAATTAGTTCAAATAATTAACAGGAAGTGTGATAGATTACATTGATAACTGAACGCTTCTAATATAATTAGTGAATTGATTTCATTAACCATTATCAATTAAATTTTTTATTTCTTTCAGTTAGTTATACTAGATTAATATTTGACTATTTAAACTAAGTTTGGTTGAAGTTACTGAGATCTCGGGAGGTCGACTTTGTTCTCAAACAAAGATTATGACTTTCACAAACGCTAATCACCACAACTTGTATCTTTGTTCTCTTTTCACTAAATATGTAGGTTTTTTAAGGCAAAAAGGAATGTTACGAAAGAAATGGCTCAATGGCCGAATACTTCAACAACAATTTCAGGCTCCTGACACAGAAACTTTCAATATTATTGATTTTTGTTAACACTTTCTTGCTCTGCAGCTTATCTATTTCGCTTTTCAAAACTATATCATTCATCATTTTTTATGACAATAAAATCCAATACTGAAAAGGGTTTCGTGTGTATTAATGTTAACATAGTAGATAGATGATGAGAGTATTGGAGTATATCAATGTTAACTTCTTATACCCGTAAACCAGTTGTTGATACCCACTTGACAACATACACAACTAACACATGAACACATATACATAGGAATTGAGATTAATAAAGAAATGCAACAAATAAAAGAAAAACATAAATGGAGTAAATTTGATCATTCCCTCAAAATTTCAAAGCACAAGATTTAATTCCCCTTAATTAGGTCAAGTGTGTTATACCAATTAGTAGAATAGTGTTTTCCCTTTCAAAACTCAAAAACAGAAAGTGATGAAGAAGGAACTTTTACCATCAGCTTTTCCACAAAACCTTGAAAAATGTACAAGACTCTTCCCCTAGTTCTCGCAAAACATGATGTCAATAGCTGCAAGAGATAACTTTCCATTTCTGACCGAACCAATTTCATGATCCTTAGCCTTTGTCTTCTTTTTCTTGTTTATCCCTTATTCACACGTTCCAGAAGCTTCGGGTGTTTTTGAGTACGTTCTGTTTTTTATATATTTTTTTTTAAAGTTAAAATTCAAAATAGAAAATAAAAATAACTCAGACATGTTCTTTAAATTTAATTTAAAAAAAATAATTATAGTTTTCAAAACATTTTTTATAAAAAATATCTTTGAGTTTTTTTTTTTTTGAAAATTAAAAAACTATTTTCCAAAACAGAAATCAGAGCCTTCGTTCCCTTATTATAATTTTCAATACCTTGAGTATCTCACAAATGGATAAATCTGTACCAAAGATTCAGTACATCCCACAAATAAAAATATGACATTCAGCCAAAATTTACTTTTTTTTTTGCCTTAAAAAAAATAAAATATATAATGCTTTCGTTGATAGGATGTATTGAATTTAATTTTAATAAAATTAAAAATCAAAACAAAATATGCGCCTTCATATCAATGTTACGCCTTTTTTGTACAGGATTTTTTTTTTTTTTGGGTTTTTATATTAGTTATCTTGTACGGAAAGTTATTGTGTAATGGTATAGAGATTCATTTTGAGTGCCTTAATTTTTTTTTTGTTTCAAAAAATGCGGGCCCCAAAAAACTTTTTTGTGTTATGTTAAACGATGAATTCAAACTCCTTATTTTTTATACAAGAGTTTTAAATTGATGTACGCCCTTTTTAATTTTTTAATAAATAATTTATTTTATTTTTTATTCTAAAATTGATTATTCATACTTTTTTATAATTTTAAACTTTTTTAATTTATATTTTACATGGATCAAAAATAGGATTTAATATCTCTTGTATTATAGAAGATATATATAAAAGTGTATGAAACACATATTTTTCTTTTCTATTTACATATTATATGAGTCTCACATACTGTTATATATATATATATATATATATATATATATATATATATATATATATATTAGAGATAATTTTTCAACACTTTTCAAATTTATTTTCCTCGTCACATTGGCTTTTTTCAAAATTGGCAAAATGTTATACCTACTTGGACACAACAGTGGTACCAAAGATTTATCCTACGTTCACAAAAAAGCGAGAGATTTTGTAGTTCCCCCCATCTCAGCAACTGGGCACAGAGATAACGACGAATTGCTACTATTTACCTAAAATATTATCAGAATGTCATGCCTCAGAAATTTTTTACCAAAGTGCCACATCATCAGTCTCGCTATGCCACATGGCGAGTTAGGATTGGCCACGTGGCAGCACCTGGTTGGCTACGTAACTAGTTGTGCAGCGCAGCTAGATTACGTCACGTGGCCTAAAGCGTTGGGCTATGTGGCATCTTATGTGGCCAAAACCGCTAGACTGTGTAGCTATTTACGTGGCGACTATTGAAACACTAAACGCATTGTAACACGTGTCACACTGTGGTAAACCCGCTGGGTTGAGCAGATGGTTACGTGCATGTGTGACACATGTCATTTAAATGAAATTAATAACATTAATTTAACACTCCTAAATTTAATTACTTAACATTAACAAATAATTTAACTTAACATATTGCTAATTAAAATAAAATAATTAATAATCCAAAAAATAAGTAATTAACAGTTATAACATAAATAACTAATCCTTACGATCAATTCAAATTAATATAGATTAAATTAAACTATTTCAATTAACAAACATAAAATACATTACATTAATTAACAACCGTTGATTAAATATATTACATTAATTAACAAACATAACATAAAATATATAACATAAATAACAAATATAGATTAAATTAGTTATTTTAGTTAACACCCCTAAAAATAACTAATTAATTATTCTAAAATAATTAAAATTAATATACAGTGAATTAAACTAAAATATTGATAACAAATTGACCATAACGATTAATTATTTATGTTATAACTATTAATTACTTATTTTTTGGATTGTTAACCATTTTATTTTAATTAGCAATATGTTAAGTTAAATTATTTGTAAATGTTAAGTAATTAAATTTAGGAGTGTTAAATTAATGTTATTTAATTTCATTTAAATGACACGTGTCACACATGTGTTGTGTGTTTCAACCGCCGCCATGTAAACAGCTGCGAAGTCCAGCGATTTTGGCCATGTGAGACGTCACGTAATCTAGCGCTTTAGGCCATGTGGCAGACGGTGGCATGGGTTCTCTGCCACGTAATCTAGCTGCGCTACGCAGCTAGTTACGTGACCAACCAGGTGCTGCCACATGGCCAATCCTAACTCACCACGTGGCGTAGCGAGACTGATGACATGACACTTTGGTAAAAAATTTCTGAGGTGACATTCTGATAATATTTTAGGTAAACACTAGCAATTTGGTCATTTTCCCACTGGGCAGGTGTGCTGTCAGCTGGCATATATGTATTTTGACCCATTAATTACCATTTGACTTTATTATTAGTCGTTTTTTGTTTAACTTACTATGCATGAAGAAATTCTAAAAGCTTCACACACATGCAAACTTTAGGGATTCACCCTTCAACCATGTAGAGAAAGTGAAAATGATGTTGTAGGCTGAGCAGTCACTTGGGATATATACGATATATATACTTCATCATCACTTTTCTTTTTCTTACCTTATTTCCAAGAGATTTTAAAGTAGGATGACATCAGAAAGTTAAAATGCTACCTCATAAAGCTCTGATGATGCAAGAAAAGAAGGTAAATGAAAAAGAATTCCCTGTGTTGTCGGCGTATTTCATCTTTACTTTTTAAGGTTTAATTTCCTAAGAAAGAAGACTGCAATAATGCCTTAGCATATTAATTGCAAATAAACACTGTGCGTGCAAGAGATAGCCAGTTTGCAAGTTGTGCATTTTGGGCCCGTAGCAATTCTGGTGAGCGCAAACTTTCAGAAAGATTTGTAAAGGACCCATATGAATGGGGAAAAGGATTTGTTAGGTACCAAAAGTTAACTTTGTGGGTGCATGATAAGGGTTTTAGAGTATCATTGATAACTCCTTATACCTGTAAGCCATTAGCTACATAATTGGTGTTCTTTTACGCAGTCACACCACTTGACAATATGCACAAACTTAACACTTAAATATATACACAGGAATTGTGATTGATCAAGAAATAAAACAATTGAAAGAAAATTTAGTATTAGTAAATTTAATCATTCCCCACAAATTTCAAGTGAACATCATTGATTCCTCTTAGGGAAAGCCAATTGAGTTGTACATAAAATAATAGTGATCTACCTTTCATAATACAAAACAGAAAGTGATGAAGAAGGAACTTCTAGTATGAGCTTTCCACATGGGGCATGGGGATGATGTGGGAATGATTTGGCGCCTTACCCTTTACTGCTCCTAGCACATGATGTCCATAGCCGGCCTTAGATGTTCATTGTTTGTTTCCTTTCCATTTCTTACCTAAACAATTTCCATCTATTAGGTACTACCGTTGGCAGATATTAGCAAAAAAATATAATAGAATTCCTATTCATCTTTTGTACATGGTAAGTGCGAGGAAAAGTTTGCATATTATACTTTTATCTTATATTTCTCTAACACTTATTCACCCTTCAGCCATGTTAGAGAAACTGAAAACGATCTTTTCTTAGCCTCATGAGGGATAAACTTCACCTTCTGTTCACTTTTTTCTACCTTATCATACGAGAATTTAGACAAGTCTGGCATCAGAAAGTTAAAATGCCACCTCATAAAGCTTTGGTGATGCATCCCCCCATGTCATTGAAAAGTATTTCAACTAATAAGGGTGCTTCATCCTTTACTATTTCTGCTTTAATTTCCTTGCCCGTTTCCAAACCAGTCTAGTTCTCCAATGGATTACGTGACAAAATGGCAATATACAATCTGACACAAAGGTTTTATTTCCTTACTTCGACCAATCACTATGGAATCTTGCTCCCGAAGATATATAAACAACTCCCAGCCACTAAAAACTAACTCTTTCAGGGATTTTTCAGTTTTAAAAAAGTTCACTTGGATTTTTCTTAAAGCAACCAAAAAATCCATGATGTTAAAATATTATCTTGAATAACTTTCTTCAAGTTGCCATGTCAGTGCCTTTTTATCAACCAAGATCATGGTTGATGATCCAAGGTTGAGTCATCCCACCAAAGGGTCAACATTCACTTCCTAGTTTGCATCCCTTTAAATACCTCTTTGGAATACATGGGACTAATCAACCCAAGTGAGCATAGCTTTCTTAGTGATCTAGTTGCACAGAACCGTTCCTCTTCACCTACAGCTAGTCCTTTCAATAAAAACAGAAAACTTATTCATCATAAAAAATGCAGACCTCACTTCTTCATGAGCTAATTGTTGGAACTCCAATCCTCTCAGCAACATATGATCAGCTTCAAAAGTCAGTTAACAGATACTTACCTGATCCTGCCACTCAATGTCAATATTCAACCAAAACATCAAAGCAAAGTAAATATCTCTTTTCCTTTACAGTATAATATGTACTTTTATTAAGAAATATTGATGATTTTACCAGTATTAATGAGAGGTTCAATGTTTCAGGTAGAGTATATTCGAGTATGAACAGGCTTGGAAAGAAGGCCGATAGTCTTTCAGGAGGAGTACAAGAACATGGTGAGTATCATTGTAATATGGCACTGATGAGTTTCTATTTATGAAAACCATGCCTTCTCTTTGGTGAATGGTATAGTCAAGAAGATATTAAAGCTTTCATGATAAGGACTGTGGTTCTGACACTTACAACTAATTTTCTCCTTCCTTCAATGTCTGCAGTGAGATTGGGGACAAATATATCTGAAACTATTAAGAGGAAGTTGAGCTTAGGAGCTCGAATTCTTCAAGTGGGTGGAATGGAGAAAGTCTTTAAGCAATATTTTAATGTGAGAGAAGGGGAGAGACTGTTGAAAGTTTCCCAGTGCTATCTGTCCACCACATCTGGCCCTCTAGCAGGTCTCCTCTTCATCTCCACTGAAAAGGTTGCCTTCTGCAGTGAGAGATCAATGAAAGTCTTTAATCAGAAAGGCCAAATGTGTAGGATCCGTTATAAGGTAAGTCATCTAGTAGTATATCATATGCATAAACCTCTTCATCTATCTCAGTTTCCCCCAATCCAAGATTTGTTAAAGTTCTGAAAAGTATATATAAATCATGTACAGGTTGTCATTCCACTGAAGAAGATCAAGTGTGTGAACCAAAGTGAAAATGTTCAGAAACCAAGACAGAAGTACATAGAGATAGTCACAGTGGACAATTTTGATTTCTGGTTTATGGGTGTCTTGAAATATCACAAAACTTTTAAATATCTTGAGGAGGCAGTTTCTCAAGCTTAGATGAGTATCAAAATCCACCGTTTGGGCTCCAAGGTTCTTGTTGTCAGGACAAACATCAAGACACAAGAGATAATCAGAAACAAAACTAAAAGTTGGACTTTGTAACCGACAACGGGGACTTCACTTCAGCATTTTATCTATCCTGCTGGTCAGAACATCTCGTGGGACTTTGGCTTTTCAACCAATATTGAGCTGTGATAGTGGATGGATTTTGTTCATATCAGCTGAGCTACTGACTTTGCAGCCAGCATATTGTGCATAAACATAGTGAATGAAAGATTTCATCATTTGGTGCTTCCTTTGTAGCAGAATCCAAGCCAAATGCTTTCAGTGGCTGGCAATGCTAATGATCATATTGCTTTTGCAGAAGATATCCATCCAGGGATAGTCCTATGTTAAAACTCTATGAAGGGAGATTGTGGTTATGGTAGAAGACAAGAATGAAGGAAAAATAAATAGGAAAGGAGGGAAGAAAACTGACGTAAGATCCAAAGAACAAGGAAGTCTAACTTGAGACGAGATGATGTGTATAGATATTCTGTAAGCTTTGCTGCCCAACTATAGGAATTTCAGGCTCAATTAGTTATGGATTTATCATGTAAAAGTTTTCAGGCTCAATTAGCTTTGCTTTAATCAAGTTTGTATATAATTACTTAAATGTGAGTCAGTTTTAATTAATTAGTTTAATTAATTAACATGAAGTGTGATAGATTACATTGTTAAAAGAGGGTGAAGCTGAAACATGAGTAAAGCTGTTTGTACTTTGTAAAGAACTATTTCAACCCAAAAGCCCTATAAGTAATGGGCCTTCAATGGTTTTATATTATCTCTCTCTAACACATATCCCCCACACGAGAGTCCATTGATCTTGAAAGGTAGATGATGCATCAGGCCCAATATACTCGTGTTAAGAAACTCCATAATATTTAATTATTTTTTATTAATAGAATGAGAGCAGTAAGGATCGAACTCATATCCACTTAGTCATGTCAACTCTGATACAATATAAAGAATCATTTCAAACCAAAAGCTTAAGGTTTAAGGTGTTGGGTGAGGCTACATTAGTGGTTTTATATTTCTAAAACACGTCCCCTCAAACGAGAGCCCATTGAGCTTGAATAGTGAATGATGCATCAAATCCAACCTATCTTTACTAAAAAACTCCACAATATTTATTTTTTTATTAATAAAATAGGGGCGGTGAGGATCGAACTCATGAACACTTAATTATGTCAGTTCTGATACCATATAAAGAATCCTTTCAACTTAGAAGCTCCACAATATTTATACTTCTATGTTGCTTATAAGTATATCTTTTATGTCTATCCTTGCAAGCCAAATTTCGTGGCAGTGGTTTTATGATAGATTACATTGATAAATGAATGCCTCTAGTAAATTCGTAAATTAATTTCATTAACCACTATTCATTAAAAAAATTATTTATTGCACAGAGCCAATATTTGGTTTACCTTGTATTTTTCTTAATTCCACTAGAAAGTGTTGAAGTTCAAAACTATAAAAGAACCATTTCAACCCAAAAACTTAAGCTGTTGGGTGAAAGATTTCCAATGACTTATATTATTCTCTAACAATATTTAATTAAGTAAACTTAACTTTGGTTGAAGTTATTGATCTCACTGGAGCCATCTTATAGATGAATGAAGATTGCTCCAGCCATGGGACAGCATCTGAAATGTATTAAGTTCATTTAGTCCACAGGATACAGATGTGGTCTTGTTTTGTGACTGAATTGAGGAAAGAATCCGAAATGCTAATCACCACAACTTACTATTTCTGTTCTCTTTTCGCTAAAACTAAAGGTTTTTGAAGGCAGAAGGACTGTTCCTAAAGAAATAAATGCTATGGCCAAATACTTCAACAACAATTTCAGGCTCACAGGAACTTTCATCAATAGTGATTTTGATAACACTTTCAATTCAAGTGTGAAAAATGAAATACCACATTGATTAGGAATGTGTTTTCTAAGGACCCAAGAACTCATGAATTCAATGAATTATGAATTTGGGTTGAGATAGTGAATTGTTTTCCGCAGGCAATACTTTGGTGTTAACCCATAAACATTCATTGGGACACTCAATGTTTCTCTTGCAAGCGGATGGAATCTATTTTTTTCTTTCTTTCTCCTCTCATCTCAAGGCTCCACCCATTCCCACGTGTGTGCATGAGATAAAGTTATCTTCATTCATAGATGATGAAAGTCTAGAAGTATCATTGATAACTTATGTGTAAACCATTTGTTGGCACCCACTTCCATACCACTTGACAATATGCAGAACTAACTCATGAATACATATACATAGGAATTGTGATTATTAAAGAAATGCAACAAAATATATGAATACCTCGAAGCAGTAAATTTGATCATTCCATTCAAATCTCAAAGCACAACTTTAATTCCCCTTAGGTAAGGTCAACTGGTCAAGTTTGTTATACCAATAGTAGAACAGTGTTTTCCCTTTCAGAACTCAAAAAACAGAAAGTGATGAAGAAGGAACTTTTACCATCAGCTTTACATGTGGGGCATGGGGATGATGTGGGAATGATTTGGAAATTTCCTTTTCCACTTGAGATATGTAGAAGACTCTTCCCCTACTTCTCCCAGCTCATGGTGTTAATAGTCTCCTGAGATCACTTTCCATTTCTGCTCTAAACAATTTAATGTTCCTTAGCCTTTTCCTTCTTTTTCTAATTTATCCATTATCATAGCCCTGTCAGCAAGCTCACTTTATGATTTAGTTTGACCACAACAAAGAGCTCTGATGGCTTCCTGAATGACTACCTCTGCATCAGTTAGTTCCAATTCTCTTTTCTACAAAAAAATAAAAATAAAAAAGCATAAAACAATGGTTTTAGTTGCCCCTGATCTCATTTTCTTCATAGATGAGTCAATCATTCCAAAACAAGAAAAAGGCATATCCATGTACAAGGAATGCTGCCCTTATCCTCTTGAGAAAAGCAAGAGATTTTGTTGTCTCCCACATCAGCATGTAGGCACATGTCCTTTCAGCTTGCCTACTCTTGGAGAGTGTATCTATATTGACACATTAACTTCCACTTCACTTTCCTTATCGGTTGATTCTGTTTAACTTACTGTGAATGCAATCCTTAAGCCTCTAATTTTTTTAGAACCTCCATTCCGCATCCCAGCTTTAGATTAATAAGACTATCTTTGAGAAATCTCACCACCAATTTAGCAGTGAACTTTCATGAATTTAATATCCTTGTTCACCCTTCAGATAAGTTAGAGAAACTGAAAATGATCTTTTAGGTTCAGCAGTCTGTTGATTGCAAAATGTTACGTATCCTTTAGATAGTCATACGGGATAAACTTCACAACCCTTTTACTTTTTCTACCTTATCGCAAGAGACTATAAAGAAGTGTGGCATCAGAAAGTTAAAATTCCAGCTCATAAAGCTCGGGTGATGCATCCTCACATGTCATTGAAAAGCACTCCAACTAACCCTTACCACAATCGACCACTAGGGAATCTTGCTCCTGAAGATATATAAACCTCTTTCTCAGCATCTGAAAACTAACCCTTTCAAGAATTTTTTATGTTTCTAAAAAGTTGACTTGGTTCTTTCTGTAGCATCTTTTTCTAAAGCAACCAAACAATCCATGATGTCATAGTATTATATTTAATAACTGTCCTTCAAGTTGCCATGTCAGTCGGTGCCTTTTTTATCAACCAAGATCATGGTTGATGATCCAAGGTTGAGTCATCCCATAAAGCGTCAACATTCACTTTATAATTTTCATCCCTTTAAATACCTCTTTGGAATACATGGGACTAATCAACCCAAGTGAGCAAAGCTTTCTTAGTGATCTAGTTGCACAGAACCGTTCCTCTTCACCTACTGTTAGTCCTTTCAATAAAACAGAAACCTTATTAATCATACAAAATGCAGACCTCACTTCTTCACGAGCTAATTGTTGGAAATCCAATCGTATCAGCAACATATGATCAGCTTCAAAAGTCGCTTAATAGATACTTACCTGATCCCGCCACTCAATGTCAATATTCAACCACAACATCAAAGCAAAGTAAAATCTCTTTTCCTTTACCATATAGTATGTACTTTTATTAAGAAACGTTGATGATTTTACCAGTACTGAGAGGTTCAATGTTTCAGGTAGAGTACATTCTAGTATGAACAGGCTTGGAAAGAAGGCCGATAGTCTTTCAGGAGGAGTACAAGAACATGGTGAGTATCCTTGTAAAACATAAGATATTTTTTTCCGAATGATATGGTACTGATGAGTTGCTATTTATGAAAACCATGCCTTCTCTTTGGAGAATGGTATAGTCACGAAGCTATTACAGCTTTCACGATAAGGACCGGTTCTGACACTTACATCTAATTTTCTCCTTCCTTCAATGTGAGATTGGGGACAAATATATCTGAAACTATTAAGAGGAAGTTTAGCTTAGGAGCTCGCATTCTTCAAGTGGGTGGAGTGGAGAAAGTCTTTAAGCAATATTTTAATGTGAGAGAAGGGGAGAGGCTGCTGAAAGTTTCCCAGTGCTATCTGTCCACCACATCTGGCCCTCTAGCAGGTCTCCTCTTCATCTCCACTGAAAAGGTTGCCTTCTGCAGTGAGAGATCAATGAACCAAATGTGTAGGATTCGTTATAAGGTAAGTCATCAAGTAGTATATCATATGCATAAACCTCTTCATCTATCTCAGTTTCCCCCAATCCAAGATTTGTTAAAGTTCTGAAAAGTATATATATCATGTACAGGTAGTCATTCCACTGAAGAAGATCAAGTGTGTGAACCAAAGTGAAAATGTTCAGAAACCAAGACAGAAGTACATAGAGATAGTCACAGTGGACAATTTTGATTTCTGGTTTACGGGTGTCTTGAAATATCACAAAACTTTTAAATATCTTGAGGAGGCAGTTTCTCAAGCTTAGATGAGTATCAAAATCCACCGTTTGGGCTCCAAGGTTCTTGTTGTCAGGACAAACATCAAGACACGAGATAATCAGAAACAAAACTAAAAGTTGGGCTTTGTATCCGACAAGAGGGACTTCACTTCAGCGTTTTATCTATCTTGCTGGTCAGAACATCTCGCAGGACTTTGGCTTTTCAACCAATATTGAGCTGTGATAGTGGATGGATTTTGTTCATATCAGCTGATCTACTGACTTTGCAGCCAGCATATTGTGGATAAACATTGTGAATGAAAGATTTCATCATTTGGTGCTTCCTTTGTAGCAGAATCCAAGCCACATGTTTTCAGTGGCTGGCAATGCTAATGATCATATTGCTTTTGCAGAAGATATCCATCCAGGGACAGTCCTATGTTAAAACTCTATGAAGGGAGATTGTGGTTATGGTAGAAGACAAGAATGAAGGAAAAATAAATAGGAAAAGAGGGGAAAAAACTGACGTAAGATCCAAAGAACAAGGAAGTCTAACTTGAGACGAGATGATGTGTATAGATATTCTGTAAGCTTTGCTACCCAACTATAGGAATTTCAGGCTCAATTAGTTATGGATTTATCATGTAAAAGTTTTCAAGAACCAGAATTTGTATTTCAGATTGTATTCATACCATCCAACTCTTTAATCAAGTTTGTATATAATTACTTAAATGTGAGTCAGTTTTAATTAATTAGTTTAATTAATTAACATGAAGTGTGATAGATTACATTGTTAAAAGAGGGTGAAGCTGAAACATGAGTATAGTTGTTTGTAAAGAACCATTTCAACCCAAAAGCCCTAGAAGTAATGATGGGTCTTCAATGGTTTTATCTTATCTCTCTCTAACACATATCCCCCGCACGAGAGTCCATTGATCTTGAAGGGGATGATGTATCAAGCCCAATATACCCGTATTAATAAACTCCATAATATTTAATTATTTTTTATTAATAGAATGAGAGCAGTAAGCTTGCTTGCCGTGGTGTGTCAGGTCGTGGGTTGTCAGCCTCTCTGATACTTCCCCAGACACTCAGAAATCACTGGGTCGGCCCTTTAATAGAATGAGAGCAGTAAGGATTGAACTCATATCCACTTAGTCATGTCAACTTTGATACAATGTAAAGAATCATTTCAACCCAAAAGCTTAAGGTGTTAGGTGAGGCTACATTAGTGGTTTTATATTTCTAAAACACGTCCCCTCACACGAGAGTCCATTGAGCTTGAATAGTGAATGATGCATCAAATCCAACCTATCTTTACTAAAAAACTCCACAATATTTATTTTTTTATTAATAGAATAGGGGCGGTGAGGATCGAACTCATGACCACTTAATTATATCAGTTCTGATACCATATAAAGAATCCTTTCAACTTAGAAGCTCCACAATATTTATACTTCTATGTTGCATATAAGTATATCTTTTATGTCTATCCTTGCAAGCCAGATTTCGTGGGAGTGGTTTTATGATAGATTACATTGATAAATGAATGTTTCTAGTAAATTCGTAAATTAATTTCATTAACCACTATTCATTAAAAAGATTAATTATTGCACAGAGCCAATATTTGGTTTACCTTGTATTTTTCTTAATTCTACTAGAAAGTGTTGAAGTTCTAAACTATAAAAGAACCATTTCAACCCAAAAACTTAAGCTGTTGGGTGAGAGATTTCCAATGACTTATATTATTCTCTAACAATATTTGATTAATTAAACTTAACTTTGGTTGAAGTTATTGATCTCACTGGAGCCATCTTATAGATGAATAAGGATTGCTCCAGCCATGGGACAGCATCTGAAATGTATTAAGTTCGCTTAGTCCACAGGATACAGGTGTGGTCTTGTTTTGTGACTGAATTGAGGAAAGACAATTCGAAATGCTAATCACCACAACTTACTATTTCTGTTCTCTTTTCGCTAAAACTAAAGGTTTTTGAAGGCAGAAGGACTGTTCCTAAAGAAATAAATGCTATTGCCAAATACTTCAACAACAATTTCAGGCTCACAGGAACTTTCATTAATAGTGATTTTGATAACACTTTCATTCAAGTGTGAATAATGAAATACCACATTGATTAGGAATGTGTTTTCTAAGGACCCAAGAACTCATGAATTCAATGAATTATGAATTTGGGTTGAGATAGTGAATTGTTTTCCGCAGGCAATACTTTGGTGTTAACCCATAAACATTCATTGGGACACTCAATGTTTCTCTTGCAAGCGGATGGAATCTATTTTTTTCTTTCTTTCTCCTCTCATCTCAAGGCTCCACCCATTCCCACGTGTGTGCATGAGATAAAGTTATCTTCATTCATAGATGATGAAAGTCTAGAAGTATCATTGATAACTTATGTGTAAACCATTTGTTGGCACCCACTTCCATACCACTTGACAATATGCAGAACTAACTCATGAATACATATACATAGGAATTGTGATTATTAAAGAAATGCAACAAAATATATGAATACCTCGAAGCAGTAAATTTGATCATTCCCTTCAAATCTCAAAGCACAACTTTAATTCCCCTTAGGTAAGGTCAACTGGTCAAAACAGTGTTTTCCCTTTCAGAAATCAAAAAACAGAAAGTGATGAAGAAGGAACTTTTACCATCAGCTTTACATGTGGGGCATGGGGATGATGTGGGAATGATTTGGAAATTTCCTTTTCCACTTGAGATATGAAGAAGACTCTTCCCCTAGTTCTCCCAGCACATGATGTCAATAGTCTCCTGAGATCACTTTCCATTTCTGCTCTAAACAATTTAATGTTACCTTAGCCTTTTCTTTCTTTTTCTAATTTATCCATTATCATAGCCCTGTCAGCAAGCTCACTTTATGATTTAGTTTGACCACAACAAAGAGCTCTGATGGCTTCCTGATTGACTACATCTGCATCAGTTAGTTCCAATTCTCTTTTCTACAAAAAATAAAAAAATAAAAAAGCATAAATACAATGGTTTTAGTTGCCCCTGATCTCATTTTCTTCATAGATGAGTCAATCATTCCAAAACAAGAAAAAGGCATATCCATGTACAAGGTATGCTGCCCTTTTCCTATTGAGAAAAGCAAGAGATTTTGTTGTCTCCCACATCAGCATGTAGGCAAGTGTCCTTTCAGCTTGCCTACTCTTGGAGAGTGTATCTATATTGACACATTAACTTGCACTTCACTTTCCTTATCGGTTGATTCTGTTTAACTTACTGTGAATGCAATCCTTAAGCTTCTAATTCTTTTAGAACTTCCATTCCGCATCCCAGCTTTAGATTAATAAGACTATCTTTGAGAAGTCTCACCACCAATTTAGCAGTGAACTTTCATGAATTTAATATCCTTCTTCACCCTTCAGATAAGTTAGAGAGACTGAAAACGATCTTTTGGGCTCAGCAGTCTGTTGATTGCAAAATATTACATATCTATTAGATAGTCACACGGGATAAACTTCACAACCCTTTTACTTTTTTCTACCTTATCGCAAGAGACAATAAAGAAGTGTGGCATCAGAAAGTTAAAATTCCAGCTCATAAAGCTCGGGTGATGCATCCTCACATGTCATTGAAAAGGACTCCAACAAACCCTTACTACAATCGACCACTACGGAATCTTGCTCCTGAAGATATATAAACCTCTTTCTCAGCATCTGAAAACTAACCCTTTCAAGAATTTTTTATGTTTCAAAAAAGTTGACTTGGTTCTTTCTGTAGCATCTTTTTATAAAGCAACCAAACAATCCATGATGTCATAATATTATATTTAATAACTGTCCTTCAAGTTGCCATGTCAGTCAGTGCCTTTTTTATCAACCAAGATCATGGTTGATGATCCAAGGTTGAGTCATCCCACAAAGCGTCAACATTCACTTTATAATTTTCATCCCTTTAAATACCTCTTTGGAATACAAGGGACTAATCAACCCAAGTGAGCATAGCTTCCTTAGTAATCTAGTTGCTCAGGCCATTCCTCTTCACCTACTGCTAGTCCTTTCAATAAAACAGAAACCTTATTAATCATACAAAATGCAGTCCTCACTTCTTCACGAGCTAATTGTTGGAAATCCAATCGTATCAGCAACATATGATCAGCTTCAAAAGTCGCTTAATAGATACTTACCTGATCCCGCCACTCAATGTCAATATTCAACCACAACATCAAAGCAAAGTAAAATCTCTTTTCCTTTATAATCGAGCATCCAATTTTATTAGGTATTGATGGTTTTGCCAATATTGAGAGCTCCAATGTTTCAGGTAGATCATATTCAACTGTAAACAATCTTGGAAGGAAGGCTGATATTTCACAAGGAATCCAAGAACATGGTGAGTAATATCCTTGTAAGCCTTAGACATTTTCCCAGTTATATGGCACTGATGAGGCGCGATATATGAGAATCATGCCTTTTGTTTGGGGGATAATATAGTCAAGAAGCTATTTAATCTTGCATCAAAAGGACTATGGTCTGACAGTTTAACTATTTTTCTCCTTCCTTCATTGTCTGCGGCACCTATATCAGTTTAACTCAGTTTTGCTTAGTGAATATATCTAATGCTATTTATATAACTCTGAAATGGCAGTGAGATTGGGGACAAAGATATCTGAAACTGTTAAGAGGAAATTGAGCTTAGGGGCTCGCATTCTTCAAGTGGGTGGAGTGGAGAAAGTCTTTAAGCAGTTTTTCAGTGTGAGAGAAGGGGAGAAGTTGCTGAAAGTTTCCCAGTGCTATCTGTCCACCACATCAGGCCCACTAGCAGGTCTTCTCTTCATCTCCACTGAGAAGGTTTCCTTTTGCAGTGAGAGATCAATGAAAGTCTTTAATCAGAAAGGCCAAATGTGTAGGATCCGTTACAAGGTAAGTCATCAAGTAGTATAAACATAAACATCTTACATCTTCATCTCTCTCAGTTTCCTCTAATCCAAGATTTGTTGAAGTTCTGAAAAGTATACGTGTCATGTGCAGGTTGTCATTCCACTGAAGAAGATCAAGTGTGTGAACCAAAGTGAAAATGTTCAGAAACCAAGACAGAAGTACATAGAGATACTCACAGTGGACAATTTTGATTTCTGGTTTATGGGTGTCTTGAAATACCATAAAACTTTTAAATATCTTGAGGAGGCAGTTTCTCAAGCTTAGATGAGTATCAAAATCCAACGTTTGGGCTTGAAGCTTCATGTTTTAAGCACAAACATCTTGATACAAGAGATGATCAGAAACAAAAACAAGAGCCACTTCACTTCATTGCATTATCCATCCAGTTGATCAAAACATCTCATGGGACTTAGGCTTTCCACCCAAGACCCAACATTGAGCTGTGATAGTGGGCGAATATGGTTCATATTAGATGAGCTGCAACTTAGCTGCCAGCATATTGTGTATAAACATTGTGAATTCAATAGTTCATCATTTGGTGCCAGCTTTGTTGCAGAATCCGAGCTATATATATTCAGTCACTGGCAATAATAAGGACCATATTCCTTTTGCAGAAGATATCCATCCAGGGACAGCTCTATGAAGGGAAATTGTGGTTATTCTAGAAGACAATATTGAAAGCAAAAAATATAGAAAAGGTGGGAAGAAAACTGCAATGGGATCCGATGAACAAGGAAGTCCAACATGAGACGAGATAACGTGTGTAGAGATGTTTTGTAAGCTTATGGATTTATTATGTAAAAGTTTTCAGGAACCAGAATTTGTATTTCAGATTGTATTCATAGCATCAAACTCTTTAAACAATTTTGTATATAATTACTTGAATGTGAGTCTGTTTTAATTAATTAGTTTAAATAATTAACAGGATGTGTGATAGATTCTATTGATAGATGAACGCTTCTAAAATAATTAGTGAATTGATTTTACTAACCACAATCAATTTCAATTTTTATTTCTTTCAGTTAGTAATATGATAAGAGAATTGGGAGATCCTCATCCTACAAGCTAGC